>JBBYHO010000001.1:14423634-14433696 GCA_038382025.1 Adansonia gregorii | reverse complement strand
AATTGACAATTAATTTTAAGTTAGATATCTAGGTATTAAGATCGAACAACTTTTTACTAATGAGGCCAGGCAACTTTTGCTGAGCTTTATCTGTAAGACAAAGCTAAATTCGAAAATGTGATCAAACTTTTCAGAGTTATTTTGAATTTTATAGTAATGATTTATGGGTGATTAATTTTACAATTTAATCCGATTATTTATATTATCTTAGAATGAAAAAAAAAACCAAAAAAATATATTGTTTGACTCATTCAATAGCTTAATTTTTTTTTCTAAATGGTTCAAAGAATTAATAATTTTGGACCACTTTTTCGCGGAAAATTCTTCTCATCTTAATTATCCCAACCACAATAATGATGGCCAAGAAAATGCAAGCCAAGTGTTCTTTGAAAATATCTGATTATTTCTATGATATTTTCCACTGATAAATAAGTTTGATCAAACTAAGATTGATTTTTCATATTACTTCGATTATTTTTTATTATCTTACGATGGAAAACAAAAAATTTATTACCTTTTACCCACTTATCTCCAACCAAAGTGACAATGCAAAGATCTTCGATAACATTTTGTAAGTTGGATTAAACAAGCCATAAATAAATTATTTCAAAAATATAAAAAATAATGATTCCAGAAAGTAATTAGGATAAGTTAAGATTCATAAATATATTTGTTTTAAAAACATATTATCATATAACAGAATTAATTAATTTTTTCTGTTACAAAATTTAAAATCACCAAAGTCAATGTGGGGTACAATTTTTGGATAAGATTTATGAAAAATAATTAAGACTTAGGACCGGTCAAGCAAGGCACGTACCCCATACCAACCCAACGTATACGTAACGCTAGGCTTCAAGAAAAAGAAGGAAATAGGGGCCCAAAAAATTATAGTTATGATGATAAAAGCAGAGGCGATAAATGTGGAAAGAAGCTATATTCAACTTAAATATTTTGTGCACGTATCTTTCTTCCTACACAATTCTTTTATATTTAAAAAATAATAATTAAATAATAATGAATTACATAGCGAAAGTATTTATAAATTGAATTGGGTCAAGTTTGATTAGTCCTTGAAAAATTTTGTTTAAGATTTGGCATAGTCCATCGAGTCCATTAGAAAAGAATTTTTTTTAAAATATATTAAAGCAATTAAATATCAATGTTTATATTCTAATATCTATATCAGCATAACTTTTTTTTTAACTTGCACGATATTATAATATAATTTATTTGTAAATATAATTTTATATTTTTTTGTAGTTGCAAACTTGAATTAATGTTATGCTTACAGAAGAAATATAAGAACCAGAATAGGCTTAAAAATATTAAAAATTCAACAAATATAATCTACCAGAAGGTTCTGTAGATTTATTAAGCAATAGAGCAAGCTTGACAGAGCTAGCAAATGCAAATAACATTATCATAGCATATCTATAAGGGTAATTATCTCGTATAATGGTAATAGAAAGAAAAATAACCCTACAAGCAGATTTTGTGCACATGTTCTATTTATTTTACAATATATTTTATTGAACACATCTCGCTCTATGAACTCGAATTTTTTTCTTTCATTATCGAATAATAAGATATTTATCCTATTTATAAATCTTGTTTGAAAGTGAGAGATATTAAGACTGAATTTTGAAAGTAAACTGTCGTTTGAGTGAATTTACAATGACAATAGAATTTCAAAATTAAGAGTTAGCAAGGGAAAAAAATTTCATTCTAAAATAATTATTTGACTACAATTTCTAAATCAGAATTTAAGATCCAACATAAATCAACCTAAGAAAGTAGAAATGATATTAACTGTGCTCGAAAATTCTTGCGTTGTTTGAGATATTGATGGTTTGTCGACCACCCGATAAGTCCGATTAATCTTCCCATCGCCAAAGTGAAGAACCCATCTTCTTTGAACGAGTTTGGTTGACTCACCATACACAATTATCGTTAAAATCCTTGCTAACAGACTGGGGAAGGTTATGGATAACATTATAAGTGATACGTACGCAGATTACGTTTATAGGGGTCGGCAAATAGTGGATGGGGCTTGGTTGGCCAATGAAGTTATACATAGTATGAAGGAGCAGAGGTGGAATTTTGGGGGGGGGAGGGGGTTAGTGTTTTAAATCGACTGTTAGAAGGCATACACGATTGCCTTGATTGGAATTTTCTCATTATGGTCATAGAAAAGATGGAATTTGGAGTTAAATGGCGTAAGTGGATTTATGAATGCATCTTTGCAGTTAAGAGTGTCGTTTTGGCTAATAGAGCACCCTCAGTGGACTTCCCTATGCATCGTGGATTATGTCGGGGCAATCCTCTGTCCATTTCTGTTCATTATTGCAGCTGAAGCGTTTCATTTAATGTTGGAAAAAGCTGAAAATTGGGGATTATTGGAGTTATTGTGGCTGGTGAATCGGGTTGAGTATCTCTCATTTTCAGTTTGCGGATGATACAATCATATTCTTGTATGATGGATCAGATTAGGGGGTTTATATGAGAAGAATGCTTTGTCGTTTTCAGATGTTGTCGGGATTGAGGATCAATTTTCATAAACCCAAAATCTACCAGATTGGCATATGTTTAAATGATGTTGCAGAAAAGATGGCAGTTCAACTTGGTTGCGAGAGGGAAAATTACCTTTTGTGTACCTTGAAGTGTTTCTAGAAATGAATCCAAAGAAAACGTGCACATGGGAGCCAGTTTTGAACAGACTTAAGAAAATATTAGCTTATGCCAGAGGAAATACTTATATTTTTGGAGGGGCTGTAACTTTGATCAAGTCTGTTATCAATGCATTGTCGTTGTATTATCTATCAGTTTTTAAATCCTATAGGAGGAATTAAAAGAAAAAAAATGGAACAGCTCAGGAGAAATTTCTTGTGGGGTGATCGTTTAGAAAGGAGAAAATGGCGAAAGTAAAATCGGATTTGGCGTGCAGACCGAAACTGTTTGGAGGCCCCAGTATTTCTAAATTGTCAAGGAAAATATACCCATGTTGGGCAAGTGGGGATAGTGCTTTGGGAATGAAAGAAAAGCTCTTTGGCGAAGATTGATTGAACAAAAATGTGGTAAAAGAAGGCTGAATTGGCTTCCTTCTGAAGATCGAAATTAGAATATGCCTGTTGTATGGAAGATATAGCGGACCTAAAAGGGGTTCACGCTGCGGAGAAATTTGTTGGAGGATGTAGACGGATTGTTGGGAATGGGAAAGATATGTTCTTCTGGCCAGGTAAGGAAAGACCACTTCAAGTTTTGTCCCCTAGATTGTTTCAGTTAACAAAGAAATTTATGTTAGTGTGGCGTTCGAAAGTCCAAAGAAAAAGGAATATAATTTTTAGGCGATCGTTGTTTGAGTGGGAAAAGGAATCTTTGAGGTCTTTGTTAATGTCGTTAGATAACATTCAGGTGAAAGACCTTGTTAGAGATAGACTAGTTTAGGAGGCAGACCCTAAAGGTAAATTCTCCGTGAAGAAGCTTGTATGGCACTTGGTGAATCAGAACTTGGTCCCATCTGATCATGGTTCGCTTGCTACTATTTGGAAACTCACTCTTCCGCCTAAAGTTCAGAATTTCATGTGGCTGGCTATCCTAAATAGCATCCATTTTAAGTGTTTTTGAGGTCTAGAGGATTTCCTTCTGGACAGGAACAAATTTTATGCTGTTCGTGAAATGGAATGTCCTGTGTTAACGTGATGGAGCTCAATGCCGATGGGGCTAGCTGCGAGGGGGAATCCAGCATCAACTGGATGTGGTGGTGTATTAAGAAATTCCAAAGGGAGTGCTTGTGGGATTTTCTATGAATCTCTTGGACTTACAGATTCAAACAATGTTAAAACTCGTAGCCATTAATGTGGTTCTGCGTCTGCTCTTGTTGTCTCCCTGGTTTAGGAAGAATATGTTGATTATTGAATCTGATTCCAGAAATGCCATCAGCTGGGTATGAACATTGATAGTAGACCATGGAACTATTGGACTCTGCTCAATGAGATCGACAGCCTTAGATATAAGATTGGCACAGTTGACTTTGTGAATATGGTTAGGGACGCAAATTGCTTTACTGACTCCCTTGCTAGAATAGGTGTTGATAGATAGGTCTCAGCTATTTTATGCTTGGTTGTATGTGTGATGACTGGGGATGGCTCACTGTCTTCGAGTGTTAATTGGTTGTAATACTCTGTTCGAACTCTTTTCCTAATTCTAATAATTTTTTCTTTCATTGAGCAAAAAGAAAATATTATCTATTTCATTTATTTCACGATAGCAAAAAATAAGTGACATATGTAATAAGATAAAAGTCCGCTAGTTTTACACCACATTTTAGCTACTTACATTTGCAACATGAAGTGCTTTAGTAGATTCATCAAAAAGAATCTCAGTAACATGGCCTTCACTTGATGTTTCAAGAAGAAATTGAAAAGGTCTCGGAGGCATTTCAAAGGACATATTATCAGTTTCAAGCATCTCTAACACTTTACTCATTGAAGGTCGACCATCAGGCTTTAATTGTATGCACCAAAAGGCTACTATCACCAACTTCTTTACCATTATCTTTTCATCATATGTTACTTCTCCCAGATCTATATCATGTCCTTGATAAAATTGGTCATAAACCCATGAAGGAAAGTATTCCTGACTTGATTGTTCAACTAATGTCTCCAAATTCTTCCTTTTTCCTATTATTTCCAGTAGTAACATTCCAAAACTATAAACATCAGCTTTATATGAGATGCCTCCAATGCTTTGATAGACCAATTCAGGAGCAATGTAGCCTATTGTACCTCGAGCTGCAGTGCGAGATACAATACTGTCATCGACTGAATATAATTTTGCAAGACCAAAATCCGAAACTTTTGGGATAAAGTTTTCATCTAGCAGAATATTGTGTGGCTTGATATCAAAATGTAGAATTTGCATATCACATCCTTGATGCAAGTATTCAATCCCTCGAGCCACTCCTAACACAATATCAAACTTTTTTTGCCAACTCAAAGTAATCTTATTTTCTTTTGCAAAAATGATTCTATCTAGAGATCCATTTGACATGAAATCATAGACGAGAGCTTGTTTCGGACCCTCCACACAAAACCCTATAAGTTTTGCCACATTAACATGATGAATTCTCCCAATAGTTGCAACTTCATTAATGAAATCCTGCCCATTTGCTTTTGAGCCCAATAATTTTATTGCTACAAGATGACCGCTACGAAGCTTTCCTTTAAACACTGAGCCAAAACCTCCTTCACCTAATTTATCTTTAAAGCCTTTTGTCATTTTCTTTATTTCATGGTAAGAATATCTTATAGGCATAAAATTTTGACTTCGAAGGAACTCTTCAATAGTATTATCTGCAGATAAATGTCTTCTTCGTAATTTGTATGTAACAAGTGCAATCAAGCAAAATATCCCCACCAAAGTTCTTGGTATGATGATTCCTCCTTCTCAAGAGAAATATTGGAACACATTAGTTTTTAGGAATGAGCGCATTATTGCCCCTAAAGACAAGTAATAACATATATATGATCTTCTATTTCTAATCCAAATGAATTTTATAATATATATATATATATTACAAAAATAAGGTTTGCACATTAAAAAATGACTAGAAAGAAAAGAATAATAACAAAAAAACAATTATTCGATCTTCACAAGGTCTATACATCTTATGGTTTATTTGCATGCCCAGAGGAAGGCACCCCACCTTAAATCTATTTGAAAGGCCATTCTATATTCTGTATGCATTCGATAATTTCTAACTAAGTTCTTCGTGATTCTTCACTCGAAAATGGAAACTAAATTTTGCAATTCATTTCAAACAAGTGATCATTTAGTTGATGATATTATTCAAATTTCATTTTTTTTTTCTTTTCTGGTCCCACCAATATATACAAAAGAAAAGAAAATCTTAATGTACTACAACATTTGACCTCGAAAAACGTTGGAGAGCTATCATTTATCAAAGTTTCAGTTTTACAGTGAAATTAAATATAAGCTAACAGTCTCAAGCTTCTAATTTTTATTTAACTTAAGAAGTTTAATACTGCTTAATGTTTGTATAATGCAATTTCAAAGTTAAAACTCACCTGTTATTGCAAGACAAAGAATATATGTACCTGCAGGGAAAAGAGTAACAACAAAATAAGTAACATATAATTATGTCAAAAAAGGAACAAAAGAAAAAAAATCCAACAATAATAATAATAATTAATGAACTCAAGAAAGCATACTTTTAGGTGGATTCATTGAATTATAGGATACATGGGGACCATGGAAAAGAAAATATACAAAGCTGTCCACGTAGTTTCTCAAGGCATACGCCAAACCTGTTAATCTGCAATATTCAACTCATTAAATTAAATTAAAACAATAAATCATATAAAAGAAAGTCAACAAATTTGATAAATAAACAGAGATATGAGTAAAAAGAAAATTTTATAATCGTCCAATTTTGTAAATTTCAAACCAAACTAACATCATTAGAAATATAATAAGTTTCAGTGTCAAAAAGATTCTTACGTATCGCGAAATGAAAGCTTGTAGCATGTGTTGTTGTAATCTTTCCAAGACATCTCAAATCCCATTAACAGCCTTTTGTAAATATCCGAATTAGACAGGCCTATGATATTCTGAAGCATAATTGGAACCTGAGCGATGACCGTGCAAGATTGATTGAAATCGGGAGGTTTGGTTTCTTGATCTAAAAAGTAAAAGTGGGAATTAGATGGATGGGAAGAGTTAAGATCGGTGCAACGAGCTCGAGAGGCATCAACATAACGAGAAGATTTCATTGGCATCGTGCAGTTTACAAGAAACATGGTGCTAAATTCAGTAGCAGAATATCCAGGGCGATACGAAGTTGCCCCACAAGATGAAAAACGAACATATACCGAACTGAGAGGAAGGGAGCAATCATCATCCCTGCCAAGGCTTGCATCGACAACTCGTATCGTAAAGTTCTGATAAAAGATACCTTGGACATAGAATTTTCCCTTTTCCAAGACCAAAGTGGTGAGGTTATTATTGTCACACTGGAGTTCAAGCCTTTTGTCACCGCACCTGCGAGGTTGGCCTTTTAATCGAAAAGGGTATCTGATGGAAACATTTCCACACAAAGAAGACCCACAATCATTGTTTCTTTGTCTGGCAAAGCAAGATTCAGGGAATAGAAATAAAGAAATGGCGGCCATTAGGCCTAACAGTGGAATCTGAGCTTTTAGCATACTCTGTAAAATCCTGAGGAAGATAAAGGAGGAGAAAAGATAACTTGAGGCTAACAAGTTTTGGTTCAAGCAAGAATGAAATATTAAACGAAAGCAAGTCTTACTTTGAAAAGTTTAAGTCAGCAGAAGATTTTATAGATCTTTTATGTTCTTATTTCCCACATTTTTTTTTTCGAAGACAAGTGGACGACTAAGACTCGAAGAAAATAGAAGAATTCGAATATTTTATAAAATAAATTAATATAAATATTTTTTAATAGATTTTTTATGCCAACGTAGTTTGGGTTCAAGAAAGGATAAATAATATATATCCATATGTGTATGAATTATTCAGCGGTAGTAAATGACGGCAAGTATACTTTGAAAAGTCAAAGACGGCTATGTGAGGAGGACTAAGAGTGCTTGAACGAAATCTCACAATTTTACGAACCATTCATACTCCGGATCAGAAAACAGAACTAAAATGCTTGAAATATATAAATCTTACATATTTCGAGCGTCGGAGCAGGTACTGCTGCTGTAGGAACTCCAAGACATTTCAAAGCCCATTACAGATTTTCATAGATATCCAAAGTAGATAGGCCTTTGATACTCCGAAGCATGGTACGGACATGAGCTATGACTCTGCAAGGTGTGCGCGGAGCTGTTTCGTCAACTAAGAAGTAAAATTCGAAAGGTGGATGGGGGAGGTATGGGGCAACGATAGGCATCGACATAGATAGAAGATTTCATTTGTGTTGTACAATTTACAAGATACTTCCTAAAGCTGAGATAACGGCCAAGATCAGTACTATAATCAGATGGATAATTATTATATACTGAATCGGCCTCACAGGCAAAAGAATTCAAATGTAAGGGGTTGAAAGGAAGGGAGAAGTCATCCCTGCCAAGTAGGCTCGCATCCACAAGTCGTATAGTATAATAATTACCATAAAAGATCTCTTGAACCTGGAATTTCCCATGTCGGATAAAATCGTGCAGTCATCATTCTCACACTCCAATTGAAGCCCAAGGTATCCACACTCCAAGGGCTGTCTTATTATTTGAAAAGGGTATCTAATAGTAAAGTTTCCACACACTGAAGGGCCACAGTTTATGTGTCGGGCTTTATCTATGCAAGCATCAGGGAATAGAAATAAAGAGGAGGAGGCCGAACAAGGAGACTTGAGCATTCGGCTTATCCCTAATTTATTTATAAATTTGGTACTAGGTTTGGAACAGAAGGATATTTCAATAATGACGCAAAGAAGTTCAAAGGAAAATATTTATATAGGTATAGTACATAAGCCATGAAAGAAAACTCAACCTTTCAAAAATCAAAAGGAAATTGCTGGTGGGGAACACTTTAACAACAAGTTAGTCAAGATCTAAGATAATTAAGAACTTCTCCAATTTTCTTTTTATTTTCTTGTTCAAGTTGCTGTTTTCTAAATAGGAAATATTAGACCCGTTTGTGATTATAAATCACAATTGAGATAGAATTTATGACTAAAAGTATTTTTTATTTTTAACTTAGCATAACTAGTTAATATAAATTTTTGAATTAACTGTACTTTTGAATTCACTTTGTTTTTCTCACACCATAGCTATTATCGTTTCAATAAATCTTATTTATTTTTGTTTAGTCTAATAATTAAAGAATCATGAAATACAAAGAAAATCAACACAAAGATTTAACGAGATTCGACAATGTGCTTATGTCTTCGGGAGCGACGGTTGTTGTTTTATTCACTACTTAATTTAGGGTTACATCAACTATATATTTATACTAACCTTATCCAGTATAAAATTATACGAAACATATACAACAATTTTCAAATTTTATTAAAAGTGTATATTATTTAAGTGATCAATCACTCTTAAGTAATAAATGCTGTTGATGAATTTTTTGTTTTTAATTTTTTTTTTCATTGAGGGGGTCAGGTTTCAAGAACTGGACGTTATGAAAGTAATAATAAATCTAAATGATTATAATAAAATTTAAAGTTAGTTGTTATTATACCATTTTGAGGGAAAATTATGATCTTATTATTAAATTGACATGTATTTATCAATAATTTAAATGTGCAGGTTGAACTTAGAAGCTCCATTATTGATGATAATAATCATATATTTTAGTTTCTCTTCATGATCTCTTCATCAACTTGTCTAATGTAATTTCTTTCAGTATCTCCCATTTTTTCTCTTTAGGATTTTTCTTAAGATTTTTTTGGCTTATTTATTGTTCTCAGTATTTTAATGAGCTGTATATATGAATATCATAATTTTTTTAAACTAAAAATTTTGTTGTCGATAAAACAAATAAAACAACTAATATAAATTGGGCAAGCAATAAACCTATTAAAATCTCATTCAATCTTTATACCGTAGAGGATGAAAATACTAATTATAGTTCTTTTCTCAAAACAAAGATTGCTTTTATATTAAAATTTCTCAAAACAAAAACTAATTATAGCTTTTATATTATTTAAAATAATATTAAAATATTAAAATAATTTTCATACATATTATAATTAAATTTAAATAAAAATATTTTTAATTAATAAATAATAAATTAAAATCAACCTAAATTAAAAATATCATTATCTAAATTCAATCTAATATGAGCCAAGACATGTGTTCAAAAAGATCCAAGAATGAAAGTCATGCTTCGAAAAATCAAAGTCAAATGTGGGGAACAATTCCAGGGAAAAAAAAATTTGATGATGAATGATTGAGAGTTAGGACACGCCAGCAAAGCAGATCCTTGTTCTTGCCTTTGCCCTTGCCCACGTAAACGTCGTCCTCTTTTACTTATTTCATGAGGGATATTCACTTATTTTGGGCGAAAATAAGC
>JBBYHO010000001.1:14399964-14414626 GCA_038382025.1 Adansonia gregorii | reverse complement strand
TTGAGATATCATATTCACGTATTAACGTCAAAATTTTGGCTTAGTCATTAACCCTTCCAAAAACAATCAATCTCCCATAACAGATCCCAAAAAAAAATAAAAAAATCTCCCCAAAAATGAAAATCCAATCTTTTCATCGAATTCTACGAGAAGAATATGAAAACCCACCCATCTTTCTTTTGGGTTGTACTTGTCAGCGCCCTTGACATTGAACAGTGTTATTCCAAAAGGCCCGTCCCATTCTGTTTTAATAGAATTAAATAATTTCTGAGTTCAAATGCTTTAATTGAAAATTATTACCAATTCTTGCAATTCATTTGCATTAAGTAATTTATTGCATCATGTTAAATCATATCTCGTTAATTACTTTTTCTTTTTCTAATTATTTGTATCCATCTATATAAGAGCAGAAAATTTTACCCTAAATCCAAAATCATTAAGAGCTCTAGAGGTTTTTGAATTGTACAATGAAATTAAATATAAACTTGTATGATCTATTACGATCCTCAAATGTTTTTATCCTTAAGATTGGAAAACTTCGATATTGCTAAAATTTCTACACCTATAAATGCAAATACAAAGTTAAAACTAAATATAATTGTTATTACAATACAGAGAATATAGGCAGTAACAAGGAAAAAAAAAAACACGATAGAAACAAAATCTAATTATTTCAACAAATTTTGGAAGCATACTTTAGGTGGATCATTATTATCGCAGTACACATGGGGCAATTAAAAAAAGAAATGTACAAAGCTGTCCATATAGTTTCTGAAGGCAAATCTCAACCGTGACAATCTGGATTATTCAACACAAAATTAAAATCAATAAAGGTGATGTAAAAGAAAAAAGCCAACTCGAAGAGGATAAAAATGTTAAAAAAAAAATTCAATAGAAGGTATTATATTATGTTTTGTAGCATATCTTATTAAACACATTAAGGATGAATTTTCATTATAGTTTACTAAAAAAATGGTATATGGAAGATTTTTAATAACAGTTAATTCAAAATTTTCAATTTAAACAACAATTTCACTAAAACCCATGTTTTAAATTTTAGATTTCGAAGTCATAATTATCGAATAACTTTAGCATAACCAAGTCACTACTTTTTTTTTTCCCTTATTTTCTTAGTTAAATGATGAATCTTAATTCCTATCAAGAAATGGTTATGGCAAATCTTTTCTAAAATGGAACTCCAGCGCTAAAAAATTCTTACATATCTTGGAATGAAGCATTGTTGTCACACCAGATGCAGTTCCAGTTGGTGTAACTCCATGTCATTTCATAGCCCTGAAATAGCTTTTCGTAGATATCCATAGTAGACAGGCCTGTAATAGTCCTCAGCACGATTATAACATTAGCTATGGCAGTGCAAGATTGATTGAAGTCGGATGATCGGATTTTTCCATCTAAAAAATAAAAGTAGGAAGGTGGATGGGAAGAGCTCTTGGGGCAACGAGAGGCATCGACGTAGAGAGAAGATTTCATTGGTGTTGTGCAACTTACAACATACAGATCTCTAGAAGCAGAACTTGAAAAGAGATATACTCTTGAACTCAAATCCAGGGATTCAAATCCTATAATATCGAAGGAACTTTGGGGAAGAGAGCAAGGGTCTCTGATCAGTCTCTCATGATCAATAACCATGACTCGTAACGTATGATTTTCATAGGAGATCTCTTGCAGATACAATTTTCCCTTGCCAATTACCAAAGTGGTGCGATTGTGATCATCGCATTCCAGTTCAAGCTTATAGTCACCACACTGGCGAGGCTGGCTTTTTAATCGGAAAGGGTACTTGACGGTGACATTTCCACAGCGAGACAAGCCACAGTCCTTATGAATTTCACGTTTAGCAATTGCATAAGGGAAAATTAGAAACAGAGCGAGGGCCATGAGGCCAAACAAGAAAAGCTGTGCTTTTATCATCCTAAAGTTTTGGTGACGAGGAACAACAAGAGTTGAGGCCAACAAGTCTTAGATCAACGAAATATAGAACCGTATAATTGTTTGTTTTCTTCATTAAGCGGAAGAAAATGAAATATAGAAGCGTATAAATGTTTGTTATCTAAAGGTGTGTCATTTATAAGTGGAAGAAAGCAAGTATTTCATGTATAATTTTTTATTATAACTTTGTAATTGTCCAAATTATCTAAGGGTATATACCATTTACGTGTGTGAGTTTTGTGTTGAATCTTACGCAATTTAAAATTGTGATTGATACTTATAATGTAATAATGATAGATGATACCTTCCTGGCTGAAAGTCTTTACATTTCTAAAATCAACGTCTTTTTCTTCGTTAAATTGTGGGGAACGACTAAAGACTTAGTCAAGCTTATGGATAAGAACTAATTTACAGCTTAATTTTCTCCTTATTTTATGAAAATGTCAAGTGTTTATTTATAAATCGTTTTAATCAGTCAGTAACTCATACCTAACCTGACAGCAACTAGTCATGGTTAAAAAAAATCGGACCGGACCTATGAATTGAATCATTTCAATTGAGTACCGAAGATTCATCCAATTCAAAGTAATTAAAGAACTAAATTTTAATTGAACTAATCTAAAATCAATTCAACCGATAAAAACTGCTATAAACCATTAAAAAAGAGGACAAAAAACTATTGTTTATTCTTTTAATTATTTTTCAAAAAATATTTATATTGAATGAGATTTGAATCATAAAATCTTAAAATTATACTAAAGACTTAAACAACTAAGGTAAATGAATGTTTTTATTAATAATTTAGTATATTTAATAATTATTTAGCATTCAAATTTTTTTAAAATGTTTTAAATTCTATTTAAATGAATTGATTGGTTCAACAAATTAAATTGAAAACCGAAAGTCACTACGATTTAACGTCTTATTCAACTTTTTAACATTGCAAATAACGTTATAAAATGAGTGACGTGAACGGAAAAAATGTATATACTGAAAGATAGTAATATAAAAAATTGTAAAGTGAGACTTAAAACTTTCAAAGTTAGGTTTTTTCTTTACTAGTAAAGTAAAGCTCCTCAACAAAAGTGACTGGATCTCAATAGAAAGGACATAAAAAGAATGGTAAACAAAGATATATTGGAAGATCGTAGCTTGGTAAGGTATCCAAATTTACAAGTCAAGGTGTTTATGGAAATATTAACCCAGTCTTTTATTCGTTTTTGAATTAAAACATATATTCTTAAATTTCATATGCAAGTCATTAAAATTGAATTATACCCATCTTTTCAGTTTTAATTTTTTTTTTTTAATTTTATGTTCAATTTTAGTCTCTTTCCCAAGAGGTATTCTAAAATTAAAAATTTATATTTATAAGTTTTCAGATTCAATTAAATAAAAATATTTTTATTATGTGAACAGTAATCTAGGCTAGTCCGAATTTATCAATAGCCTATCTCAGCCTAGCTTAATTCAGGCCAAGCCCATCGAGCAGTGCTTTTTGGATAAAGTCGATAGCTTGACCCGTAAGAAATATATGTTCATCTATTGTCAATTGATTTAATGTTAGATGTTTAATACGGTATTACATTTATATGTTTGTATTATTCTCCTACTTGTGCTTGTTATCTTGTTATTTTTTGAGAGTTTGTCAAGAAATAGTCCCTTATATAGATGATAGGGTTTTGTTAAAGTGCTATTATCTCAAATCTATTAAATTTTAAATGTAATATTACTTTGTGATCATCTAGACATAATTTAATTTTCTACTTTTGAATACATCAATTTTGATAATTTGATCAATACAAAAATGAAATATAAGAAAATCTTTAATTAAAATAGTTATACATAATAGTATCTCTTAACACGCGTCACAAATGCCTTTTTTACCAGTATCTTTTTATGATAATGGGTATAGAAATTTAACTTATAATGTAAATTTGCTTAAATATAATTATAATTTGCCATTTATAATGATAAAAATTAAACTTAAAAATAGAGAACACAATAATATATTTTTGTTTGGGATTTCCATTGAAACTTCATTATTTTCATATATAATTGACATTGTTGAATTGCTAATAGTAGACAAAAGTTCTTTGACAAATGTTTTAAGTTATTATCCACAACTATCCATTTTTTATCTAATGTGATCGTTATTTAAATTTAAACGTTAATAAGTGTAGATGATATACTCTAAAAAATCCTTTTTTAAAACCTAATAAATCTTTGTTCCCCCTCTTTGTTGGTAAATCTGGAGGAAAACTAACGATTTAGTCAAGCTAATGAATAAGAATTAATTTTCGTCGTAATTTATTTCTTTCATATTCTAATAAGTCCTCTGTTTTTCGTTTTTCAGCTGAAGCACTGAAATATTCTGTGGAGCAAGTCATGCCTTGAGAAATCACAGTGAATTAGTGACGATATGGGAAAGTATTTAACCACTTATTCAAGGTCTTGGATTAGATTTTCTTAACTTTTTGTTATTTGTTAATTGTGAAGATGCTTAATTAGGAGTTAGTCAAGATTCACTCAATCAAGGCATATGTAATCAACGTAATCATATTACGACTTCATATATATATATATATTAGGTAAACTTGAAAATATTTAATCTTCTAACTTAATAAAATTAATCTTACAACTTAAATTAATCTTACAACTTACCTTTCATTTGGTCAGCATACGCGTATGAGACCTTTTAAATTTGTTTTTGAATAAAAATCTATTAAGTACTCCTAACAATTTATTAAATTAACAATTTTATCACTTACCATTTATTTTTATTATCAATATTCAACCACTAATTGTTCTGTTATTATTATTTATATCAATAATCAATTAATTAATTAGTTTTCTTTTTATTACGATCCTATGAAAAAACAACCTTGAGAGTATCATAGTAGTTAAAGATGAGGGTTAATAAGTGAAAAATAGCAAAGAAGAATAGAACTGTTCATGGTTTTTAAGCATACTCGTTCATGCATTCTACATAGTAACAAATGGATATAGATTAAGCTTTCCCTTCTGCTTTGCTAATATACATGCTACTCCTTGATCAGCTTTTTTTTTCTTGAAAAACAACTTTTTGCATATACTTTAACATCAAATCGATTTTTCCTAACTTTTTAAATCATTTTATTTTAACTTATTTGTTAGGTGTTATTGCGAGGACTATATTATCTGAATGGTTTATGGTTTAATTTTTTTTTTTTAAATAATCTGTGATTTTTTTCTTTAAAGGTTAGAATTAAAGTTTTCCATTCGTTTTATCACATTTCCAGGACGCTAGCAATACCAATCAGATAAGAGCAAAATTTAATGCAAATTTACCTGAACTTTAGTGCAAAATAGGATCGATACTAGCAGAGCCTATGCACTATATATGCTTCATTATGCCGAGTACAATTCATTTGTTACAGTAGGCTTGGACACCATGTTCTTCTACATTCGGTTACCGTAATCTTTGAATTTTTTTTAACCAATGTCATTAAATTCACTTTGCATTTTGATTAAGGTAATTTTATTTTATACGAGTATGAAAAATATACATATAAGGGAAAATAATGAGTTTTTACGTTCTACCTAATAACCAATGAAACATTATTAATTTCTTTTTTTTTTTTTGTGAGAAAATTATTGACTTATTACGAACATATACATGTAGCAAAATAGCCTAATTGAAAATTTATGTTTTCATCTTCAGAAAATGTTCGACTTTGGACCTATCAAAGAGAAGAGAAAAGAGAATATCTTTTCATGCTTATCCTATATCCTATTTGGTTTAGTAGAACATAATCTATATATATTGAATGATAGCAACAATTATTTTTTTAAGAATTTATAAATAAAAACCACATTGTCTTAGATATTGTACATTTTGAAGAACGTTTTCTTCTAATAATTGTGGTTATCAAGTTTGATATAACGAGTGAAATTAAGATTTCATTATTTTACCAACAAACCATATAGCTATTAGCAAAAGAAAGGTATTTTGGTGAGGGGGGGGGGGGAAGAATAATTGATTGAGTATGCAAAACTTTGTGAACCCTATACAAGAGACAAGCTAATGAAAATCATTTGTGAAAGAAATTTTGTAATTTAAAATTTTCAATTTGATATGGTATATTCTTTATTTAGAAGAATCACATACTCTTAATTTGTTTTAAATATAAATGTAAAACTCGAATTGACAGTCTGTCTAAACTAAGGTACAACACCATAAAGTGTTGTCATAAAAAAACTGAAGAATTTGAATCTAATTCTAATTAAAGATAATAAACGTGTATCCCGGTCAATGGTTGGTTTGGGATAAACTGGTTGATTCTTGGATTTTTGTTTACGGTTAATTTTATTTTTTTATAGTGTTTTAGTTTGAATCGTTAATTTGGGTTAGGATTGTTTTATATTGGGCTACTTTGGGTCATAAGGTCATTTCATAGACGTATCTCGGGTCAATTCTAGTTCAATTTGCTACATATTTTAGTTGCTTTAACTTTTACGTCTAATTAAATTCAAGTTCATATAAATTAATTTCAAGTTATTTTAAGTCGGTCCAATATGTTGGAGTCATACCCTACATAAAGTGCTGATGGGTAAAAAAAGAAGGTAGTAAGAAGAGTGAAGACGAAGAGGACAGTAAAAAGGATGAAATCATTACCGGATCACTGAATGTTGAAATTTTACTTTGGCTTGAGAGCTGTATAGTTGAAAAATGCAAACAGCATATGGAGGTTGAGACCACATTAGAACAAATGAGTCTTGAAGGAATCAAAGGATTGAATTTTAAAAAAAAATATCGGGACTTGGTTTCCTTGTACAACTGGAATAACAGTGAGTAGTTCTCAGTTGATTTCCTATGAAGGTCAAGGGGTGAGTGGTTGTTTTCTGGCCTCCGTTTATTAGTTGGTGGGGTGGGTTTGCTTCTGTGGAGTTCTGTTTTGGTTGTTCTTGTATTAGGTGGTGTACGCGAATCTAGTTTTCAGTTTTTGTTGAATTGTGCTTCATTTTGTTATTAAAGGCTTTCAAAAAGTATAAAGACAGTGATGTTCTGGATTGGGCGTTATATGTGGTTTGGGGTGTGATATTGTTGCCTCTAGCAGTGATTTGATGTGGGTATAAGTGAATGAAGGGGCTCAGGTGTGCAGTACTAGTCTTATCAATTTTAAAGAAATTATTAGTGAGGGTTAAGCACGGTATATGTGCAGTTAGGGAAAGTCTGCGAGAAGAGAATGAGAATTGTTTCATGCAAAATTCGACTTGGTGCCCTGTGGAAGAAAGATCAGGGGTCTGCAGTCCAAAAGCATTTAAAAAAGAAGACAACTACTGATGTTAGTGTGTTAGTCTTTTCTGAAAGAATATGTAAGCTTTTTGCTGTATAAGGAGTTAATTATCATGAGGCTTTTTGGTATAGAGCAGGAAAGTTTAATTTATTGCTCTTTGCCTTTAAGGAGTCAGTTTTGGTTTTCTTTTCTTAATGATATGAAATTATCTTTCCCTAAATCTGAAGGCTGCTGATGGTAGGATCAATATATTATGCCCTTCGGATTCTTTTGATTACGTGCTGACTAGTCTTTGAGGCACATTGATGAGTGATGGAGCTTGTTAGTTCTTTCTCGGGTTTGAGAGTGATTTCTTTGTTTTATTGTAGGGAGTCTGTATTTGTTTAATTGTGTTTGGACTACTTTGATTGAGTTGTTGGGTTTTGAAGTTTGGTTGGATGGAGTTTTTATTGTGGATTATTGATTGTTTACTTTAGAGACTAACCATTTTTGTCTCTTGAGGTTTAATGGGGAAGGAAATTCGATTAACTGATCTGTATGTGGATTTCTATTTTTACTGCTCAATCGGCAAAGAAAGTTGGAGGATAATGGAATTCTCCTGCTGATGGTGGTACTTGAAATTGGTTCAGCGTTGCGAATGGAGTGATGGTTATTTGGCTAGTTGGGTGTTGATGACAATCTCGTCTAGCTTGATGGTGAATTTTATGTCTCAGATGTATGGTAATCCAAATTTGACAAGGTGCACATATTCTTAATTGAAGGTTTATGTGGAGCTTGATTGAGCAAGTGGAAAATACTGCAATATCACTAAAGGTTGACAGAAAATGTTTTCTTAAATAATCCAATACAATTACAGAGCTACTAAGATCTATTGGAGTATGAGATTCACATGTAGCCCAGTTTTTGGCCATCAAAGTGACTTTACAGATTCACTTGTAATGATGCTTCGTTTTGGTTTGTGGTTTGAGGCTTATTTTTAGTTTTGTTATTGGTTTGATCGCGTTAAAAGTAACAATGTCTGGTGCTATGAGTTGTTTAGATCTTGTTTCAACAGTGATTTGCTTTCTGGATTGCGTTTTAAGTTTTGATCCCATCGTTATACAGAACAGACTCTTGTCTATAAACTATAGTAAAAGTTGCCCCCACTCATGAGATTGCTTAATCTGAAACTCGGGAAGATTATTTTAGGACAACTAAACTTTGTCATAATTTGGTATTTCAGGGTTTAGGTAAAAATTTGTAAGACTGGGCTGGTGATGTTTATACACTTTTTGGGGTTAAAAGGGACGTTTAATTGAATTAAAATTATTTATTATTATTATTTTATTAAAAAATTATGGATTTGTGTTGCGTTTGTATTTGCATTATTTTTTGTCATAATCATGCTTGAGATATAATATATTTATATAAATTTTGATACGTTTATAATTCGTTTTATGTAAATTTTGATACATTTGTTTATTCATATATATTTTACTTATTTTTCTCATGCTAAGTTCATGTCATATAAGTATTTTATGTCTAAAATTATTAAGTTTAATTGACATTATTTAAATAACTTTTAATTTTATATCACATATTGTGTTCATGTTCATATCTTTTTCATGTCATAATTATAATCAAAATATTATATATTTATATAAGTTCTGAGAAATTAATAATTTATTTTGTGTAATTTTTAATAAACTTGTATATTTATATCGTGTTTATATTATTTTTTTTATTTGATGATATTTTTGTATCATGTTTTAATCTTATATTTTACATAATTTATTATAAAAATTAAATTTTAATTATTAAATCATTACTATACATGTAAATATTCAAAATTTTAAACCGATTTCCTACGGCAAAATGCAGGCACTTGGGCATTTGTCTAGTTACTTGTGAGAGTAATCCTTTCATAAATGAATCTCACACGTGACTGAGAAAAAGATAATTACTAATATATATATGTATATATATATATATGTAAATATAATCACTATCATCGTCGACCTTGTTCCAAAATTATTTTTTGAAGTATACATATATTAGCATACACATGCGACACATTTAATAAGAGAATATATATATATATAGACATACATATACATATAGATATAAGACAAAAACATAAAGCCACAAAGATGAGAAAATGAGACGAAATGTTTCAAGGCTTATACTATATTTGAGCTAGTTATAGCTTCCGCCTGCGACGATGTAGTTTGCTCGTCAATCAAATTCTGACGAACATGAATCTCACTTGACGTTTCAAGAGGAAGTTGATGGAATGGCTTAGGAGGCATTTCAAGGAGCTCAACATCACTTTCTAGCATCTTCAAGACCTTGCTCATCGAAGGACGATCGGCAGGCATTAATTGTATGCACCAAAAGGCTGTTATTATCATCTTCTTCACCATTATTTTTTCATCATCAGCAACGTCTCCCAGCTCCATGTCTTCTCCTCGATTCAATCGATCATAAATCAATGACGGAAAATACATCTGACTAGTGTGATCATTCAAATTCTTCCTCCTTCCTACCATTTCCATTAGTAACATTCCAAAACTATAAACATCAGCCTTGTATGAGATACCTCCAATATTTTTGTAAACCAATTCAGGAGCAATATATCCTATTGTTCCTCGTGCTGCAGTAAGAGAGACAATGCTATCTTCTATTGAGCACAATTTTGCAAGTCCAAAATCCGAAACTTTTGGATTAAAGTTTTCATCTAAAAGAATGTTGTGTGGCTTGATATCAAAATGTAGAATTTGCATGTCACATCCTTGATGTAAGTAGTCAATTCCTTTAGCTATCCCAAGCACAATATCAAACATTTTATTCCACCCTAAAGTGTTTTTATTTTCTTCTCTAAATATGATTTTATCTAAAGACCCATTCGACATGAAATCATATACAAGAGCTTGTTTTGATCCCTCCACACAAAATCCAATAAGTTTTGCCACATTAAAATGATGAATCCTCCCAATAGAAGCAACTTCATTTATGAAATCTTGGCCGTTACCCTTTGACTTGCCCAATAATTTTACTGCTACGTAATGCCCACTACAAAGCTTTCCTTTAAACACTGAGCCATAGCCTCCTTCACCTAATTTATCTTTAAAACTTTTAGTTACTTTTTTAATTTCTTTAAAAGAATACCTAATCGGTGCTAGATTGTGGCTTTGGAGGAACTCTTCAATCTTATCATCCACAGACAAATGTCTTCTTCTCCATTTGTACATAACAAGCGCAAGCAAACAAAGAATCCCAAGCGAAGTCCTCAGTACGATAACTCCAGCTATCAAGGAAACCATATTGGAGCACATCAGTACTTCGTGAAATCAACGAAATAATTTATTGCCTACATTCTCAAAAAGTCTATACATGTGACAGTTTCATGCTCCCTTAAAATTAACTAGTATTTGGAAGAAACGCATATTTCACTAAGTTGTGCAGTTAATTTTGAAATAGCCATTTAATTATTTGATCATATAATTGGTGTCTTGTGTTACCTTTATTATACCAAGAAAGATAAAATCAAAGTAGATTTTTTAACTTTTAAAATAGAGATAAATATAAAAAAAGCACTTACTTTTTTTTCTGTTGCTCAATTTTCGCTATATATATATGTACATATATAGACATTTTAAGACAAAAAGCATACCTGTTCCTTGGAGACAGTGAAGATAAGTTGCTGTAAAAAAAAAAAAAACAGTCAATATTATTAAGGAAGAAAAAGGCACAATAGCAGTAAAAACAATGAAAATAAACTCTGCAAAGCGTACATTTATTCCCTAGATCAGGATCAGAGGATAGAAAGGGCCCGTAAGAAAAGAAATGTACAATGCTCCCCCAATAGATTGTCAAGCCATATCGCACAAGGTACAAGCTGCAATATTCAATACATCCAAATAAACAGAGTTATGATAGTTACGAGTACTAATGAGTCAAACAAAAGGATTAGAGTTGATAAGAAATGTATTAACAATAATTTTCAATGTATTTCATATTAAAATTACAAAAATTTAATAATATTGATGTTTAGTGACATTATATGCCAAAAGATAATAAATGTTAGATTTTGGCATACCCATCAAATTAACGAGTACTGTATTGATAAATATACAATTTTTGTTCTATTATTAATACGTACTAATATTAGTGTGTTTTAGTATATTAATTTTTTAATATTTTTCAAATGCTTTTTTTGTTTATATGTATATATATTCATAGCATATTTTCAAGTTTTTTAATATATATTATATAGACATGCAAATATACCTCTATTATATATATATATATACACACACATACACACACACATATATATATATATATATAGGAAAATGTAAGCTTTAAATTTATAAATGTTTAATTTTCAAAATTTTTAAATATAAAATATATAAGTATAAAGATATTTAAAAATATAGTAAAATATTATTAATTGGATTCAATAGTCTAATTAAATGAACATAATTTATTTTTTAATTTAGTTATGAAAAAAAAATCAAGGCAAAAAAATTAGAAATTGATCTTAAAAAAAATCAATTGAGTGATTTTCTTAACAAAATATAAAAATTGACCAATAGATTTTTCATGTACGAATATTTTTAAAAGTAAAAATTAATTAAAAATAGTTAAATTTCATACTAGATGAATTTTTATTTTTTATTTTACAAATTTATTATAATTTTAATTGAGAATTTATGTCATTTAATCAACGGAGTTGATACCACTTAATTTAGTTACATAAAATTCAAATTCAGTCAGCCATTTTATTAATTATATAAATAAATATAAAATTATAACATTGTAAAATATTAAGAAAACACTTTATAAACTTTTTAAAAATATTTATTGTTATGTACAATTATAGATATGCTAAAAAAATAGAACAATTTCTTTGCATATCTATTGCAATACAAGATTGTTTTTATGTTATAAATTTTATTTTATAAATTGTTGAAAGGTAAGAAAACATCTATACAAATTAACTGGTCCAAAAAATACAAATGAAATTTGTGTTATGAACAGTGTTTTGCAAATTGTTACAAGTTAGACAACATTTATACAAAAAAAAATCTCATATAAAATGGTGGAATTTTTACATTCTTTCAAGCGAAATTAAAAAAAAAAAAACTACATGTCTTTCCAAAATATATTAAAAATAAAAAATAAAAAAATTATATAATTTTAAAAAGACAAATGATAGTTTTTTAATAACATTTATGGAATTTAAAAAGATCATTGATTAATCAACCTAAAGGGAATCTAACTGAAATCCTTGAAGAAACTTACATATCTTGAAATGAAGGTTTGTAGCTGCAGGTGTTATCGTAGTACTCCCATGACAACAAAATACCCTTTGATAGCTTCTTGTAGATATCCAGCGTAGACATGCCTGAGATATTCTTAACCATAATAGGCACATAGGCTTCGAATCTGCAAGATTGCTCAAAATCACTTGGCAGGGTTTTTTCATCTAAAAAATAAAAATAAGATGTTGGAGGGGAAGAGCCATTGGATTTGGCGGTACAACGAGAGGCATCAATATAGAGAGATGATTTCGTTGGTTCTGAGCAATTTACAACTTTCATAATGCTAGCCCTGCCATAATAACCATCATCAAAATACATAAAGTACGGATTTTTACAGGGAGAACGAAAATCTAGGGAACTGAGAGGAAGGGAATCGCAATTATCCTTCTCTAGGCTCGCATCGACTACCCGCATTGTATAATTTTCATATAAGATTTCCTGGACGGAGAATTTTCCATTTTTCATAACCAAAATGGTGCGGGTGTTATTCTCACACTCAAGTTCAAGCCTGCGGTAACCACACTGGCGAGGTTGGTTTTTTAAGCGGAATGGATAACTGATATTCAAGTTTGCACAGAAAGCAGAGCCACAATCCTGGTTCCGATTCCTGGCGAGGCCTGAACCAGGGAATAAAATTAGAAATAAAGAAAAAGTGGCCATGAGGTGGCCGAACAATGGAAGTTTTGCTATTAATATTGGCATGCCGAAATCTGGGTAGGGAAGAAGAACAAGGATGGGAGTAACAATTAAGTTTCTAAACAAATCAAGGAAATATAGAAGAATATTTCAGTGTGGGAACAAGCATTAATGGGGACAGAAGACTTTGGTGGGAAACCAGTTAAGTAGTCAAGTTTGTATAATTCACAAAAAAACAAATGAAACCCAAACGCGTTTGGGTGGTTGGACTTTGGACACCGTGAGTTGAAAAGTTAGCAAAGCCAATTTCCATTGTCTTGCAGTCAAGGAATATAGCAGCATAAACACGTTCTTTTTTTATCTTAATTGGAAGAAAGGAGTATTTCACTGTAATTTATTTTTTTTATTACAAACTTGTATCTGATTATAATAACGAGTTATGAAAAAATCATCACTTGTGATTATAGATTTCATGCTAAATTTCCACAATTCTAAATTATAACATAATAATTATAGATGATATACGCTTGAAAAAGATCCTCTTTTTAAAATCTGACAATTCTTTTTTGGCAAAGTGAGGGAAGTCTAATGTATTAGTCAAGCTCACGGATAAGAATTAATTTACGAGTTAATTTTCTTTCTTTTTGTTTTTGTGTGTGCATTTGTTTTCTTTCAAGTAGATTTGTTTAAAGATTCAACAATTCATTTCGTTTGATCGAGTTTAAATTAAATTTTATTTTTTATGTTTTAGATTAATCCAATTTAAGATATTATTCTTTAAATAAATTAGTATATCTTTATTTAAATTTAATTATAAAATATAAAAATATTAATATAAAAATAATTTTTTAATAAAATAAATAGTGATTCAAATCTAAATAAATGAATTGAGCTGATCAAATTCAAATATAAATTTAATATTTAATATTTTTCGAATCAATATCCTCAAAGCTAAAGTGAAACATTATATGTGGAGTAATTATGAAAGCCCAATCATAATGCTTTGAGAAATCAAAGTCCACTCAAGTCGAAATGGGGAACAATTTAACCAATTACTCGAGGCTTGGGATCAGATTTTCTTAACTTTTTCTTTTCTTTTTTTCTTTTTAAATTTATGAAGATGCAAAATTAGGGAGTGAGTTAGGACTTAGTCAACCAAGACACGTCTACTCAGGGTACGTGTATACAACATTTTTTTTATGTCAAAGTGACCTGAAATCTTAACCAATTTTTTAATTTCTTTTTGAATTAAAATTTATTGTTAGGTTGTGTAATTTGTTTTACAATAGGCTTGGATGCTATGCTTTTTTCATTTGGTTAGCTTAGGGCTTATTTGATAACTCATTGAAAAACATTCAATACGACTAAAAATTAAAATTTTAAGCGGTTTAAATTGTTAAACGCTTCGATAATTAATATCAAAATTCACCTAATAAATTTTTTCAATAAAAAAGTATTGAAAGAGATAAGTAAATAAGGTGTAAGTAGAGG
>JBBYHO010000001.1:14355570-14366035 GCA_038382025.1 Adansonia gregorii | reverse complement strand
GTTTGTTTTACTTTGTGGAAGGATAGACTATCGAGAGAAGCCTGGATATATTGCTTGCACAGTTGCCGTGAGTATCTTTTCTATCATTTTTTTTTTCCAATTTTATGAAAGCCATCCTGCATTGAATTGATTATAAACTTTGCCATTTTACATGTTTCTCATTATTCGTATTATGTTTTACCATCTATATTAATATATTTTCTTGTACAGGCTGTTTTATCTTTTAGGCTGCGGTTTATCACAGATGGTCACATCTTTCTTTTCATTTTTCCCCATTTGTTTTTAGGTTCAATTAGTTTTTGATTTATCATCCAAAAGTTAACAGAGATGGGAAAGATCAGAAGATTGGTTCTATAAGTTCTGAAGTAGTGAACAGATTGAAAAAGAAAAAATAATCCTTAAAGATTGACTCGTTAACGAGTTCTAAAGGTTATTATATTCAAAATTTTGATTTTATGGGATAGATATGAAACGATAAATGGCAGTGCTGGCATATGTTATTTATTTTTTGCTGCACCTTTGTATTTATATCGGTGCGCACAACTGGGGTTCCGAGTCGGGACAGGGGAGTGGGTATGAATCTAGAAAACTTATGCTAGTGTGTAACTTTTACAATAAATATTTGAGTGCGATCGGGGGGAATTTTCGGGTTAAGTGAAGCAGTTGGATGCTCACTATGTGTCACGAAAAGCTTTTCATATCCTAATAAGGAATCTCAAAGATTGCACGGGGCAAAGTTCCTTGCCAGTATCAATGTCTCTGCCTATAGCAGGCATGTTTAGAGATTGGGTTTCGCATGCGTTACTTATAGTGGTTTAATATTAATCTCTAAATGTATGAACTATTTCGTTGTTCTACATGTTGAAGTCCTGGAGTCTGATTTCAGATTTCATGATATGTGCTGTCTGAGCATTCATTAACAATTTCGTCATCAAGATTACATGTTCTTTGTTAATCTGGGGAATTAGTTCACACTATGTGAATGAATGGCCTACTGCTCTGGAGCAAGGTATCTGCTTGGCTCCTATCAACAAAGTTCTAGTTGGAAAATCCCTTGGATTCTTCTTTGTTCATTCCAAGAACTTTTCCTTCCTTGCATTCTTTTCTTTATTTTTTCAGTCATCATCTGATTTACGGAGATCAGCTTCCATGCAGCTTTGCTGCATCTATTGTAACGATATATATATATATATATATATGTATTTATATTCCTGAGTATACTGGTTGGTTCTTCTTGTTTAGCTCATGTCTTCAAGTAATTTCTTGTCTTTCGTTCGCATCCTTTCCTCTAATGAAGTTCTTATTATGACAATCTTTAACGCTACTGACGCTTGTGCAGGCTGTTCTTGCAACAATCGCGATTATTCTTGGCGCAACTAAAGGAGCTCATGATTGGTAAAAGCTATGCTTGAAAGAGATGTATATGTTGCAAAATAATGTATATGCCATTGCCAGTAAACTATCTTTATGATATAATTTGCTAGAAAGAATTCGTATGATTATGAATGATGGAACACATGAATGTTTGTTTATCATCAGCGCTCTCACAGCTGCGCGGATCGTTAAATATATTTACTCGATAAGCTTTTTAGTTGATTTGTCCAGCAAATACGAAGTATATGTGTATATATACATATATATATATATATGTATGTATATTGTGCTGCAAGTTGTATGCAAGGTGTGAAGCTTTTGGTTGAGCGAGAACTAAATGATCTTTCCCCTTTACTTTGAGATTTTAGAATTTGTTCAAATGATTGCTTGAGAGTTTAGATTCGCACTCCAACCTATAAAATAACATCATCCACTTCAATTGTAGATGTTTTAATGATGCGTTGATGATGGGGGTTGCAATGCAGAATTTTTTTATTCTTTTATTCAAGGTTGAGTTTAATTCATTTCATTGCTTAAAATAATATTAAAAATTTAAAAATATTTTTTATTAATATTTATATTTAAATATAAATAAGAAAAAATTTTATTGTATATATTGTAATTTGGATTTGAGCTTAGTTGGTTTCAATTATTGAAATTTTTATTCAAGTTCGGTTCAATACGGTTTAATTCATCAAGTTGTAGAAGGTGACTTACAAAATACAAATTTAAAATTTTACTAATTTTTTTATAATTAAAATTATCAGAACTTAAATTTTAATCTAAATAAATCACACGATTGTTAACAAAAATTTTAAGAATGATAATATATTCTAAGTATAAGATTGGACAAGAAAGTTCAATACCGATTTATGTAAATATTAAAAGGAGAATTCGAAAATATACTTCTATATATTTGTGGTTGTTCCAAAATTAAACTATTTAAAATTTATTATTATTATTATTATTTACAATTTTCGTTGATAAACCTGATGAATTCCCTTTTTAATTAAAAGGAATTAAGAGACCCATCAAAGGCACATAATAACGAACACGTATATTATTTTCCTAGGAAAAGACAGACCACATGGCTCGTGCTTTGACCCAAACAGATTACCATCACCTGTAACATCAACGTTTCCAGAATTTTGTTTTATGTCCGTTCACTTGTAATTTTTAGTAATTTATTATAAATTTAACTTTAAAATTAAAATTTCCATAATTAAATTTTTCAATATTAAAATTTTAAGTTTATCAAGCAACATCAGATCTTATGTATGTATAATAAATTCTTTTAATAATTTTTTTTTCATTGCTGGTAGATAAAATAAATTTTTTTATTTGATAGATAAATTATTTTTATCGGTACACATGACAAATAGAAAAAGGATTTAAAATTTAGTTTAGTTTAAAGATAAATCGAAAGTTTTTCTTTTTAAGTTCTTAATTTATCCATGATCATCTAATCACTATTTAATTAATTTATTTAAAAATATATTACGTATCTAAAGTTTTTTAAATCGGTAATTTTTAATTTATAAACAACATTACGTCATATGAATAGTACTTAATTTATGAGATAACACATAATTTAAGATCAATTGTTTTTATATATTAATAATTTATTTATGTAAGTTTGTTTAGAAATTTTTTAATCTTTATGAATTTCAATGAAAATTGAATTTGCAAAAAGAAGATAAAGAAAAAATAAAAAGAAAATACTTCAAAATATTGTATCAATTCAATAATTTTAATTTACCACAACAACCCTGTTATAACTCTAATAAACCACAAATAGCCAAATAAAGCTAATTGTTTCTCAGATGGATGGAGTGTAGTTTCAAATAAATTAAAGGACTAAATAGTCTATAGTTAATAAGATTTTAATTATGATTAAACTATTTATATATATTTAAAAAGTTTCAAACCTGCTCTTGTGCTTTGCCCAAATATTTGAGCTAATTGTTTTTCGAGGAAATATAAAATAAAATAAAATATCAAATTGTCAAAACCAATTCGATGGATGGTTGGTTCGTCCAAAATCACATGCAAATAGTGTAGGTAGCCCTACCGAAAGTCAATAACATCTCGATAATTCCATATACAATAATTAGATAAACAATTTTATCCGACCATGGGCTAATCCGGCCGGTATACATTGGATCATAGGTAAGATCGTTGAGAATAATAATAAAAATAATATTTATTTTTAAATTTAATTATAAAATATATAAATATAAATATAATATTTTAATAATATATTGAACAATAAAATAGATTTTTAGATCAATTCGACTTGTCTAATCTGACTTGATTAAAAAATTTTAAAAATTTCGAATAACTTTAGATATCTTTATAAATAATATTTATCAAAGAGAATTAGATACTGATAAGATTAATTTTTAAAATTATTTATATATTTAAAAAATTTTACTTTCATAAGCATTTATAAATATATATTAAATATAAATATAAAAATTAAATACTGTTAAAAATATAAAAATTCAGATAATATAAATCTAAAATCCAATTAATAACAAGCAAATTAGCATGTTTTGTTTTGTTTTTTTTTTTTAATTTTTTTGACAGATAGATGGAAAATAGTTATTTCCATAAAAAACAATCTTTGCTTTATTGACTATTGATTCCTTAACAAGCCAAGTTCAACTTTGTTTCCTCCCCCACCCCTTGTTTTTTTTTTTTGCGGTTCTCAATAATTGAAATGATTACATAAAATGATAACATTTGCTGACCCATTGACTGGCAAATAATGATGTAAATTAATGGGATGTTTAGTGGACACTTTAATTTTTATTTATTTTTATTTACTTATTAAATTAGATAAATGGTTACGTAAAAATAAATATAAATAAAATTTTAAGATTTATTAATATAATTTATTTAATTTATTTATATTTATAAATAAATTTATTTATTAATCGTTTAAGATTTATTTTATTAATAGTTTAAAGTTTATTTATTTATATTTAAAATTAATAAATATATTTATTTATTTGTTTGAATTATTTATTTATCATTCATAAATATATTTTTAATTATTCACGAATATTTTTAATTATATATT
This sequence comes from Adansonia gregorii, assembly GCA_038382025.1. Lineage (NCBI taxonomy): Eukaryota > Viridiplantae > Streptophyta > Magnoliopsida > Malvales > Malvaceae > Adansonia > Adansonia gregorii. The sequence goes on along the minus strand of JBBYHO010000001.1, from coordinate 14,361,576 downwards.
TATAAATATTTTTTGTTTATATTTATAAATAAATTTATTTAATTTAAATAAATAAATATAAATATATATAATTTTCAACTAATAAAAAAAATAAATTTAAAATTTTTAATAAATAAAAATAAATTAATATAAATAAAAATTTATTTATTCAAACTAGATTAATTGAGTTACAGTAAATCAACAAAATTTTGATGCTGGTCGTTTCGATATTTCAAACACGAAACTCAATTGTGAGTAGGTAAACTTCAACAATAGCTAGGGCTTAGGTTATTAGAAAAGTTTTCTCAGGATAATTGAGGATGAAAGGAATTATATTAAAAAAACAAAAATAATTGTGTAAGAAAAAGGGGGGAGAATATCAAAATAGTTAAGATGCACGGATCATTATTAAAAAAGAATAAAATAAAAAAATAATTTTAAAAAATAATAATTATTTAAATTATTAATAAATAAATTATAATTACTTATTTATTTATTTTGTTTTATTTTATTGTTTTTTTAAAATAAATAGTAAATAATCGATTTCTCATCGATATATATTATATAATATGTAAATTATATATATTAAAAATATTATTTAAAAATAATAAAAAATATTAAAAATATTTTATATTAAATCTTAAATTATAAAATAATTTTAAATTATATTAAAATTTAAATTATTATTTAAAAAATAAAAAATAAAAATATTATATATATATATATATATATATATTATATACGTAGGAGGAAGCCAATCGACGCCCACCCCATGCATATTTATATTCAGTTCCCTTATAAGGGAATCAACTCTCCCTTTTTCTATTATATATAATATATAATAACATTATTATATATTATATACATAATATATTATATATAAATTATATGTACATTAAAAATATTATTTAAAAATAATAAAAATATAAATATTTTTAATATATATAATTTATATATAATATGTAATATATTATGTATATAATATACAAGAGAGAGTTGGTTTCCTTATAAAAAAAATCAACTCTTTACATAATATATATATATATATATGTGGGGTGGGGCTCGGTTCCTTCCTCCCACATATATATAAAATATTATATATAATATTTATTATGTATTATATAATAATATATAATAATATATAAAATATTTTAATTTATTAATTTTTAAATAATAATTTGATATTTAATATAATTTAAAATTATTTTACAATTCAATATTTAATATTTTTTTATTTTATAAATTTAAAATTTAATATAAAATATTTTAATTTTTTATTATATATAAATAATATTTTTAATATATAAAATTTATATATATTACAATTAATATATTTTGGTGGGGATGGGTTCCTTTGGGTAAGAAACTGACCTCACTCTTTGTTTAAAAAAAACAGTAAGTCAAAACAAGTAAAAAAAAACAATTATAATTTTTTATTAATAATTTAAATAATTATTATTTTTTTTTAAATTTTACTATTTTTAATAAGTCTTTATTGAAATTGTCCCAAAAAATAAATCGAAGGCATAGACACACCGTGTATTTATCATCCAAGAAAAGATACGGGTCACGACGCCTAATGCTTTAACACCAGGAGATTCTTATCAACTGTACTATATTAGTCATCAATTCTGATATTGATTTAAGACTCTTCAAATTTTAGTTAATATAAACTTCAATAAAGATTCTTTGCATGCTCTAATCTTAAGTGAAGCTAAGCCTAGAGCTTCATAAACACCATAATTTGAAGACATATTTCTCAGTCAACAACCATGGAAGTTTCCCTTGTAATTAGAGCTCTGCTTTCTTTTCTTCTTATTGGGGTTTTGATGATATGGGGATGGAGGGTTTTAAACTGGGCATGGCTAAAGCCAAAGAGGCTTGAAAGGTGCTTGAGGCAACAGGGTTTTACAGGAAACCCTTACAGGCTTTTCTCCGGAGACATCAAAGAGATGTTCACCATGACCAAAGAAGCAAGAGGCAAACCCATGACTCTCAGTGATGATATTGAGCCATATGTTGCTCCTTTCTTCCATCAAACTCTCAAGAACTATGGTATGGAATTTTACGTACCCTATGATATCAGGTTTTTTTTTTTTTTTTCGTTTTTACTTATGTCTGCAATTTCTTGGGTGTGGGGGGGGGGGTGAATTGCAGGCAAGAATTCATTTATTTGGATTGGTCCAAACCCAAGAGTGACAATTATGGAGCCTGAAAAAATAAGAGAAATATTTACGAAATTCAATGACTTTCAGAAACCACATAATAACCCACTCGTCAATTTGCTTGCAAGTGGGCTTGCCGACCTCGAAGGAGACAAATGGGCTAAGCATAGAAAAATTATTAACCCTGCTTTTCATCAAGATAAGTTGAAGGTATGTTCTATCGGGTCCGCTGTTATAATTATTATTTTATGATTTTTTTTATATAATCGATGATTGTAATATTTGTTATGTTCAAAATCATGACAAACATAATGTGACCAACCTTCTTCATCAATATGCTCGCGTTAATTACTTCTGCTTGTTATTATGCAAGGACTTTGAATCGTAGAAAATAGGTAAGGGAAGTTTTTCAAATTATCAAGTACTTATTTTTAATATGTATTGGATACAAGTATTAGATATAATTTTTTTTAAGAAAAATGGTGAATTCGAGTAATAAAGATTTAAGCCCGTGACATTTCAACATCTTTTAAACTTTCATAGAGCTAGACCATTTTTTTTTTTCATTTCTTTATATATGTTATCTGTTTCAAAACAATACCGATTATATATGTTGTTCTACTTGATTTGGTGATAATTGCAGAACATGTTGCCAGCATTTCATCAAAGTTGTGCTGAGATGATCAGCAAATGGGAGAAGATGGTGTTTGTAAAGGGATGTTGTGAGTTAGATGTGTGGCCTTATCTTGTAAATTTGACAAGAGATGTGATTTCCCGAGCAGCATTTGGGAGCAGCTACGAAGAAGGAAGACGAATTTTCCAACTACTAGAGGACCAAACCAATCTGACAATCAAAGTTATAGAGTCAGTTTACATTCCAGGGTGGAGGTAAACTTGGTTACTTTACAAGTTTAAGATATAAAGTTATGCAAGAGTTCTGTTTCGTTTTGTGTTTTACTTAGCGGCAACTAATGATTTAAGCTGGCTTCAATGAATTATTTGAATCTGACATATCTTCTTGCAACGGATGTGTTACTTGGATTATCCTCAATTACAAGTCTTTCCCATTTAATACATTCAAACACATTTTTATGGAATTCTTAATGATTTTTTTTTTTTTTTACAAAAGGGCTGCAACTAGAGGTATTTATATGTCGAGTTTAATTTTTTTTCTTAATAGGCCTAGCTCAATACTAGCCAAGCAACAGGACAGCCTAACCTATGAATAGAATTAGCTGTAACTAAAAAAATTAAAAAAAAAAAACTTTAGATATTTGGATTCGAATCTAAAAAATTTCTTGAATATTGTCTATTAAATGTAATTATACGAATCGACTAAATTAAGTTTTTTATCTAATTTTTAAGGAAAGTTGGAGAAAAGAGCCTAAATGATTTGCCAAAAATGTAAACTACCTCTCAAATATGTTAGTAGTTAAGCGTCAAAAGCTTGGCTCTTTTTTTTTTTTTTTAAGTGTCCTTTACTTTTATGCTTAACTTATTCCTCAACTAAATCAAAGTATGGTAGATAAATCTTTGATTTAAGCTTATTCTGGGCCAAAAGCTATATTTTTAAATTTTTGTTATTCTGAAGGTTTTTACCAACAAAGACAAACAGGAAGATGAAGATGATTCACAAAGATATAAAAGACTCACTTAGGGAAATGATAAAGAAAAGAGAGAAGGCAATTAAAGCAGGTGAAGCCAGCAATGATGACTTATTAGACATACTTGTGGAATCGAATATTAGAGAAATTGAAGCAAATTCTGATCATAAGAACACGGGAATGAGCATTGATGATGTGATCGAGGAATGCAAGCTTTTTTACTTTGCTGGCCAAGAGACCACCTCTGTTTTACTGGTTTGGACCATGGTTTTGTTAGCAAGGCACCCGAATTGGCAGACCAAAGCAAGGGAAGAGGTTTTCCAAGTTTTTGGCGACGGTAAACCAGATGCAGATGGTCTGAATCGTCTTAAAGTTGTAAGTCCTGTCCTAAAATCTCTACATCTTTATTACTCCATATCGTATTTTGAAGCATGTGAGCATCTCTTTTGAAACCTTAACATACTTGAAAGCGACATCACTAACTACTAGGCCTAAACGTAAGACGTCATTTCTATAAGTAGCTGTTTGATTTTTAAATTGGGATTCCCTTATGAAGGACATAAGCAACATCAAAACTACTTAAAGGTAGCACATTGCAGGAATCGGATCATGTTTGTTATTTTGTGTAGCGAATTCTTCTACCAAAGTTATAGCTAGTTTTACAGAGAAACAATAATTATAGGGAAGAAACAACAAAAAGTAATCAGAACATAAGAATTTGTGGTGCGCTCATTGTGTTTGCGTCCATGAATTTGTATAAATTTCACAATTTTCGAGGAGAATAATACACACACGTTAACTATTACGTGATTTTTATAACTAAAGCCTATGCAAGCCTGAAAATATTTCTAAATATCAGCCCTCACTTCTGCTCCACTGAGTAAGCCTCTCAAAAAACTCATATCAAATTCATAGTAAATTTTATCGTGTTGAATCATCAGTTCGGATTGCTTTACATAAACAAACAAAGAAAAACCCAAGCTCCGCGTTAAAAAAAAATAAAAAAACGACCAAGTTTTCTAATTGAAATTGCTTCTTTGTACTACTCTCAAACTTAGTTTTTCTAATGCTATAGGTAACAATGATCTTGTACGAGGTTCTAAGGCTGTACCCTGCAGTCGTTGGGCTAGCTCGTTCCACTCCAAAAGAAATAAAACTAGGAAACTTGTTGTTACCAGCCGGAGCAGAAGTTTCACTTCTAATCCTGCAGATCCACCACCATCAAGAACTTTGGGGCGATGATGCACATGAATTTAAACCTGACAGGTTCGCCGGAGGGGTTTCGAAAGCTACGAAGGGTCAAGTCGCGTTTTTCCCTTTCGGATGGGGTCCTAGAATCTGCATTGGACAAAACTTTGCCATGATGGAAGCAAAAATGGCGCTTGCAATGATTCTAAGACAGTTTTGGTTCGAGCTTTCCCCTTCCTACGCTCACTCTCCTTGCAGCGTTGTAACTCTTCGTCCACAGCATGGTGCCCACATAGTTTTACGTAAGCTCTAGGTGTTTAAATCATCAAATTTAAAATGAAATCTTTATGTAAACAAATCATTAAGTATTTTGAACCTAAGTTTAGTTCAATTTATTTATGTAATCTATCTTAAAAAGTGACATTCAGTAAGTTTAAAATTTAAATTTTGACACTTATAATATTTTTTTTTCTGATTTCTCAACTATGACCTCTAATGTAAAAAATATATATATATATATTAAATGTGTCAAAATTTAAACATAAATATGATATATTCTTTATTCTTTTCTCAACATTTATATTCAAAATTTACAATCAAATAAACAATTGTGGATCGAACAAATATACCCATCATTTTGTGATTTATCCTATTTAAATTATAGGATCTAATAGTAGCTAAGTTGAAAGTTTAAAAAAGAAAAACTCTGATTAAAATAAAACATCAAATTGTCAAAGTTAATTCAATGGATGGTTGGCTAGTCCAAAATCACAAGCAGTACTTTAGAAAGACTAATAAATCTAAATAAATGATAAAAGGAGCAATACCAACACTCCTCATAGGACAAGAAATTTGTTATTGCTCCTTTATTTTCAAAAATTTATATACACTAAAACTAAAGTCTTATCCGTTTATAGATGGAGCTTCAGTAGCAGCTAGGTCTAGAAGGAAGTTATGAGCATTACATTCTTGCATAACTTCCATACTAAGGTTAGCATGGTTAAATAATATTAACTTAGGTATTAATTATACGATCTTGATTATCAACTACAGATTGCTTAAATTTAAAA
>JBBYHO010000001.1:14306606-14321034 GCA_038382025.1 Adansonia gregorii | reverse complement strand
CATAAGAACTGGATAATTTGTTAAGTAATTAATTAAATTTCATAAACTTGTTTTATATGAAAGTTTACCTCAAGTATGATCCACATATACTCCTTCGTCGTAATTGAGATCTTCTCTCAAGTTGACCATGATGCACTGTAACGCTGCCTAATTAATATAGAAATAATAGTTTTCACAATTGCCTTCATAAAAAGTCTTAAAAAATTGAGTTAAATACAAGTGTAGACATGAACATTTAAAAATAAATGAAGAATATAAGTAACATAAAATTGGAGTTGGGAATGAATACCAGTGAATAGGTCACATGTTTGATCGAACGGCTTGCCACCGGTGCTTCTCCCGATACTTCATCAGGGCAAGAAGGACGTTCTTAGCATTCTGATGATCCCACTCTATGCATTCCAACCATTCTTTTGGGTGTAGTCTTATTTCTTTAAGAAAAGGTGGAGGAGATGCCTGGCCATTATCAAGAACAGGAATATGCAGAGGGATCCTCTTCATTTTAGGACATTTTATCACTTCGATTCGATTGAGAGAATCGCAAACCATTACTCCATGATTACTACATATGGTCTTCAATCTGGGCAATTGTTGCAACACGAGTTCCCTCAATTTTGGAAGGCAAATTTCCTCCTCTTTTTCCGATGTTATTAGTTCTTCCGTTAGCCCACAAGACTTAACTTCAATCCTCTCAAGTTTTTGAAGGCCTTGAAGCAACTCAATCGAAAACAACTTCTTTATTTTTGAACATTTGTGGATGTAAATTGATTTAAGACAAGAAAAAACAGCCGGGGCTCTTGGTTCATTCGAAGGAATTGCTTTCACAAGTATGACCATTTTGTCAAGCCCGGAAAGGAGTAGCTTCTCAAGGTTTTGAAGTGGGCTGAAAGGCGATGGAGATGATGACAAATCAAGCACACACTCTATCCCTTTCAAGTCCATGATTTCACATTCCTTCAGCTCAGTTGATTTCTGGAAGAAAGAAATGTCACTTAAACTTTTCATGGTGTGAAACTCGCAAATCTTCATGCATCGGAGGTCATTCCGAAGCATAATCGGAGCCTCTCTTCCTAGCTCACAGTCGCTTAAAATCACATCTTTAACAAAGTTGGATTTCAACCAAAAGTATCCCTGAGGCTGTCCCACCGCTAACACATAAGAAGTAAGCCTTTTGCCTTGTGTAGATTTCATATATGTATTGAACTCTGTCAGCTCTTGAAACCTTCCACAAAATGTCTCCAGCTTCTTCAATTCTCCAGCCTCCTGTCCTCTTAGTTTTAAAGTTGTTGATTCCCAATCCACCACCAAGTATTGAAGAGGAGAGAGTTTAGGCAGAATCCCCGCTGGTAACTCCTTCAGACTCTTCGCATAAAGATCGAGATATGTAATACTTACCAACATATCCAGGCCTTGAGGGATTTCTTCGATACTCGTGTCTCGCAGGTCCAACCTTTTCAATGCAGTGAGCTTTGCCAATGAAGGCAAATGCATTAAATTCTCACATCCTTGAAGCAACAATGCCGTGAGATTCTTCAAGTTAGAGATTGAATTGGGTAAATCATCAATACCTGTGTAAGAAAGATCAAGAACACTGAGACGATGCATAAGGTCGAGGAAAGATACCGGAATCTTCTTCAAGAACTAATTTGATTGTAAAAACAAGGTCGATAGGTTTTGACAGTTTGGTGACATGTTGGGAGAAATTTCTGGTATGACATTATGCATCAATGAAATCTTCTCAAGATCTTCAGCCCATTCTTGATCACTCGGTAACTCTCTTAATTGCATGCCAGATTTTACCATATAGCGAGAACCAACAGTACTACTTTTGATATACAATGCCATATCTCTCAAAACATCATGCATTTTAACCGTCTCCATTGCCAGCCTTTTCTAACAAGCAATTGTTTTCCAACTTGTTTAAAATTGCATGGCCCCTATCATACATTACTTGTCTACTTCCGAATTCATCGATAAGCCTTTCATCAATCCAATATTTTATTAACTTGTTTCTTGGGATTTCCCGATCTTCGGGATACAATGAGCAATATAAGAAACAATTTTGAATCTTTGGATCTTCTAAACGATCAAAACTAAACTTTAATTGCTCGAATATCTCAATGTTTGTGCCCTTCACACTTCTTACACGTTCACGTAATTCCTCTAGTGCATTCCTCCATTCACGAACAACATATACTCCTTTCATGCTTGCCCCCAGCGTGACAATGGCTAAAGGCAACCCTGCACACTCTTCAACAATGGAACTCAAAATTGGTTCTAAAGTTGGAACATTCAAAACACGATGTCCAACGTTCTCTAAGAAAAGGTTTTTAGACTCCACATTTGAAAGTGGTTACACTTTGACTACTTTGCAACCCATAGAAGTACAAACATCGATTGATCTACTGGTTAGCACCAATTTGCTTCCATTTTCAGTTGATGGTTTAGGAATTCCCACCCCCATGAGAGAAAATCGAACCCAAACATCATCCAAGATCAAGATAAATCTCTTTTCCCCCAGAACCTCCATTAATGCTTCTGCTCGTTGCAGTTCATGCTCCGGAAGACGTTCATTCATGGCATTTGCAATATCCCTTTGTAATTTGCCAGTACTGAGTTCCTTTGATGCCGTGACCCAAATCACCTTATCAAGCTTTGACGACTTTAGCATTTGATTGTGGATGTGCTTCATGATGGTCGTTTTTCCTATGCCTCCCATGCCACAAATCCCAATCATCCCAACTTCATCACCCATCAAGTATCCCAAGATTTGATCTTTAACACTAATTTCTCCCTCCAAATATCCTGTTTGCATCCTCACTCCAGATGTTACATGTCTATCAATCACTTGAGGTTCAGGATAGCTTCCCCTTTCATGCATTTTCTCCACTTGTTGAATTTTCTGGGCTACCTCTTTGGCTAGGGTTGCACGGGAAAAATAAGACACAACTTGCATTTTTTGCTGGAAAATTTTTATATCATCATTCATCTTTGCTACATCTTCAAACCATTTCTTCACTTCTTTCTTGATTACTTTTCCCCATCGAAGCTCCACTTTTAATCTTAACTCTACATCGCTCTTTCGAATATTTAGAATTTCTAGACTCCTTTCAAGATTATTCATCCTTTCTTCAAGTTTTCTATGATGATCATATATATATATATACATGCTAGATTTCCCATGTACTTCGCCATCTAAAAGATTGACCCAACAAGTTCCATGGGCAGATTCCTAAAATATTTAAAATTAATGAAATTAAAATATTTACCATATCGGTTGATGTTTATCAAACATTCTAAGAAAAGAAAGGAACTAAATTACCTATCCAACTTACATACCAATCCTTAATTGTAAGGTACTGATTTTTGATAAATTGATGAAAATTTAAATTATAATTTCATTTTTTTTTCTTAATGCATTTGGTTACTCATTTTGATAAACACTGAATATATATTCTTAATGAAAAATTAATCAATACTATTTTAAATTTTTTTAATATTTTAAGTTCAACATTCTCCTTGAAGTTGTCTACGCCATGTCTGAGACCTAGACATTTTACTTGTCCAAGGTCCGGTAGGTTTGTTGGATATAAATCCATTTTACTGTTTATATCTTTTTTATGTTTATATTAACATTTTTTATATTTTATAATTAAATTTTAATAAAAATATTTTTATTTATTTAATAATAATTCTAACCTTGTCTAGCCATTCCAAATCCATTCCAATTCAAGTAACGCTTACTGAATCGAACAAGTAATCTTATCATGAACAAGTTTAATTCTCCTACATTCATTTAGATGTAACATCATTAAATAAGAGTAATAAGACATATCTTCTCTCAAAAAACTGAATCAAAATTTTATTAGGTGATTACTTATTACCAACATACATCAAACAGTTTTTATAATACAATTAATTAATAAAAATTTCAAGGTATTTATGGATAAAATAGAAATTTTTGAAAATGAAAATTATTATTACACCTTTATAAGATAAAAAAAGAACTCAAATTAGTACAAAATAAGATTAAGAAAATTAAACCAATATTTGCATACATACATAGATCATGTATCACTCAAAATTTAATTTATGTAATTGATTTAAGTCTCGAATTTAACCAATTTGATTTAATTAAGACAATTAAAAATGCAAACCGCGAGAACGTCACACCTTAGATTTTGTTTAGCTTAATTTCAATTGTGGTGTTTAGCTCAAAACATTATTAATTACTATTAAATTTTATGATCTCTCATTTCTTCCGAAGAAATATTATTAATTGATATGGTATTTCTTTTGTTTTGTTTTTTTATCTTTTGTTGATATTTATGATTTTTTTAATATGACCTTTTTTCGTCCAATTAAAATTATAAATTTCTCGATTATTTTTCATATTTTATAAATTAATTAAAAAATAATTTGAATAATGATGTTAGACCTTTTTAGTTAAATTATATTGACATTTAATGATTATATATTCCTTGTGGAATTAAGTATATAAAAGAAAATGAATTCAAAAAATTGAATTATCGAAATAATATAAATAATACTTTCATTTATCGAGTTAATTCTGATTAATTCATTTGTTATATTACAAGATTTTTCTATATATTATTATTAGGATAATAAATAGATATCATACAAAAAACAATATTAAAAAACGTTATTAATATTGAGTTTAAAATATGATATTTTAAATTCAAATTTATTCTGTCTAAATTAATACTTAATTAATAATATATATTTTAAAATTTACTTATAATAATATAAATATATATTTTAAATATATTTTAATTAGTAAAATAATTTTTTAAAAAAATTTTACAATTTAAAATTGACCTGATCTTTTTTTGCCCATCAATTGATCTAATGTAAAAATTAAAAAGGATCCACAAGTATTTAATAGAAAAAACAAAAGTGCCGATTGAAAAGAGCTTGCGAGTTTTTGAATTGCAAAATTGTTAAAAAGTTCTAAAAATAATTGCTTTTAGGTAATATTTGGAACGAGGTAACCGGTTGACAAACGATTGTGATCTACACATGATAAATAGATCATTATAATTGTTAAGTATATAATTATTTGTGGTTTGATCATCGAAAGTGATTAAATCATCATTTTAAAAAACGATTACTTTCTAATCAAAAATGGTAAAAAAATTTTATCACTAAAATGAAGTGACCTGTAAAATTAGTTATTATCAGTGTTACTCATTTAATGCAGTAAATTAAAAAAATTACTTTCTCTCAAAATTATATTTATTTTATATTATAAAAGTTTATATTTTCAAACTAATATAGATTTTATCAAGTTCAAAAGTAAATTCACTTTTTTTTTTGAAATTTTTGTATGTAATATAATCTTTTTGTTTTCTTTAGATATTATTTTAATAAATATAATTTTTAAGTCGAGTTTTTTTTTACATAATTTATTAATATTTATAAATATTAGCCTATTTATTAATACATATATTTATTTATATAATAATTTAATTAATTACGCTTCATGATAAAATAAATAAAATATTGCTAATATTTCACAAATTATTTTTGAACAACATTTAAATCATTAACTTGCATAATTAATACAATATGTATGATATTTTTGTACTTTCAAATATTATAATATTTGATTTTTAGTAATACTAAACACAATGATATTTAATTCTGAAGAATTAATGATTATTAATTAAACAAAAATGATTCGAGTAATAAAATGACTTCTCCAATTAGATTACAACGATGATATTAAAATGATAACAAAAAACTTTTAATTTTTAGAATCTATCATGACTGAGTTAAGAAAAAAGAAATGTAAAAGCTGATCCATGAAACAGAAATAAGAATTAAAAAGGGGAAATAATTAAAGCCAACTTTACTGCCAAGTAAAAGGTAACTCACCTGGCTACTAGAGTGTTTACTTCTTCGAATTGTTTGCAAATTTGATAAGGAAATTCTGAAAACACAATTATCCTAAACCCAGCAAAGTAAGCAAAAACCCCTCTTTTTTAATTCAAATCTGTTTAAAATAGCAGCAAGAATCAATGGTTAATATTTAACTATTAATAAATAAAAGATAATTTCAGGCAGGTTGTGTTAAACAAATATTGAAGTGTAAAAGGATGGAGAAAATATATTCGATCAAGGCCAATGAATATTTCTCTTCAAAGGAATAAAAGAAAAGAAACGAAAAATGTACCAAGAAAATAGATTGGAAGTTACTTGGCAAAGAAAGAAAGCACATAAAGCAAAGCCAATAAGTTGCTGATCATCAAATCTCTTACTTTGGTTGAGGAAAGGAGAAGTTTGAATTCTAAAAGTACCCCAGGGCTAAAGGTCTTTTGAGGGGAAGAAGCAATAAATTAAATATTTAAATATTTTAAAATAAAACGTTAATTACTGACATTGGTCAGTGGACATTTTAAGAAAAAAATATTATTAACGTATATTTTGATTTAATAAAAGAAATGTATTAAAAATATTTATCTCATTCTCCAAATTTTTAGATTTTTTTATGCAAAATTAATACTCTAAAGATATATTTTAAAAAATAAAAAATAATTTAACAAGAAAAATATAACATGCTATAATTTCTTAATCTCACTTGTAAAATTAAAAAAAAAAAACTATATTTTTATATGAAATCATCAAAAAAGAAACCCTCATTAAATAGCAATTACGTAAATTTTTATTGATGCCTATCAACATTGGTTAACTAGACCCAATAATTAAATAGGGTACTTGGTTTGAATAATTAAGAAGGAAAAAAAAAAGATAATGTCATCGAAGATATTAAAGTAAACATTCAACAACTTCTGGGAAATATACTTTTAGAATAAAAAAACAAAAAATGACCAACAATTTATATCTTATATATGTTTTGAAACATTATGAAATTATAGGTAGTTCTTCGCAACTTCATATATACATATATATATATATGTATACACACACACCTTTGTCAAGCTAACAGCCAAGGGCGGCAATATAATAATTAGTGTTTGGTCAAAATTAACGTCATATTAACAATAGGAAGTAAAATAATATGTATTATCCATTAATTAATTTATGTAATTTACTGTCGATGAAAATTCATGCCAAATTTCCACCAAATAATGTTGTTGAAAATCAACAACCAAATATGTGCTTACCAAAAGAAAAAGCCAATTAATTTGTGCAAACATTATAAAAATCTCAATATTATATGCAAAAAGTAGTCCAACTTTGAATTCTGATTTTTTCCCACTTTATTTTGTATCTTTATTTTTTCAACTTTGTACCAATTTGTTTTTATTCTCGAATATTTTATAATAGGGCATTAAGTTTGGATATTCAAATATCCAATAAAATTATTTTATTAAAAATATATATTTTCTTTACTAGCTTACACTTTTCTTGAAAATACATAATTTGAGGATTAAAGGATGAGATATTCTTTGATACAATAGCAACAGAATTTTTTTAATTTCACATGCGGAATTAAAACATTACATCTATCTTTTTAATTTAGTTTGTATTTTTTTAATATATATTTAAGACACATAGCAGTGTTTCAACCCCACCGTTGAAGTTAAAAAATTCTACTACCTATTCATCGAATAATTAATCTTAAAAAATATATTATATATACTTAAATGAATCTTTAAAATAAATCAATTTTTTATTTGAAATAAAAATTTATTTAAATACAAATCAATGGATAAAAACTTTTTTAAATAAAATAAAAGTATAATACCTTACTTAAAAGAAATAAAATAGTTCAATACTTTTGGTTTTTTTTTTTTTAATATTTCAACCAAAAAGTAACAAATGAAAACTCACCATTTTAGCTTGATCAGGAGCTTGATTTGAGCGGCTACGGCTTCCAGCAGCGCTGTACCGGCGAAGGTAATAGAACATTCTTCGCATTCGGATAATCCCACTCTACTGATTTCCACCATTCCTGTGGATATATACAGGTTCTTTCAAAAGGATGCAAATGTGGTTGATTAGTATTCTAGAACAGAGGAAGACATAGAGGCATCCTTTTTAGATTCCGAAGTTTCCATATTTCAATGCCCCGAAGAGAATCGCATGCCAGTGCCCTATTTAAACTGCAGATGCTCTTTCCTTTGGTAAGTTCTTCAATTTCAACTCCCTCAACTTGGGAAGAGCGAACGTCATGGGGGAATTTTCTTCCTCTTCCTTTGTGCTATTATTTCCTACATTCGCCCACAACCATGAGGTTTTCCAGGCTTTGGAGGTCATGTGCTCAAGGGCAAATCTAGAAATATAGATGAGAGGGATCGAGTTATATGTATGAAGATTTTAAATGAAAATATAATTTGTGTATTATAAAAAGATAAAGATCAATTTATCCGTTGGCTGAACCAAGCCAGTCTTTAAACAAGTAAAACTTTTTGCTATGGAAGCCTCATTTGACTTGGTTCAAATAATTATACTATGAAAACATTAAATTTAAATATTATATGTTTTATTAAATTTGCTATCAATAGACAAAGTTTTTATATTAAAATATTTTTTTAAAAAAATTAATATTATAATGCATTTTGCATAGGAAAAAAATTAATAGGAAATAAAGTCTCAATGTCCAAAAAAATTATTGTTTGATTTAAATATACAAAAAATTATTTATTATTAAAAGGAAAGTATAAAATTAAATATATTTAGAAAAAATAAATTAAATGCACGCTTCATATTTGATATTGTAATAGTTTAATTTTCTTTATTTGTTTTTCCTTACTATTGTTAAAGAAAAAATTTAAATACAATAATTAATGTAAATGTGTATAATTGATTGAAAAAATTTATAAACAGAATTAAGTTAATAATAATGATTAATGAATGAGGTTTAAAGAAAAGTCTTATCAATTTTATTATATCGAACAAATTCCACGAATGAGAGCAAAATTGAAATTTTTAGAGGATCAAACCTAATTTTATCTTATTTTCAAGTAATAATGTATTGTATTTGAAAATTTTAAAAATTAAAGGAGGGGCCAAATAAAAATTCACCATTATTTTTAAGTAAAATTATACCATATATGGAGAGCTGCTTGTACTACGTTAAACGGAAAGCGCTGCTTCATGTTCGAGCATCGATCAATCTGAAATGATTTAAGACTTGACAAGATGCCTGGAAGAGGCAGTGAACCGAGCATAGAATGAACAGATGCTTCTCCTCTTTTAACAAGCATATGCAGGTTATTCAATTTTTCAAGCCACAAAAGCTCAAGGTTCTGAGCGGATTCTATCCCTCAACAATCGTGAATTGAACACAACCTTAACTCATTTGTTTGTCGAAAGAAGGACGTATCACTTAAGCTTCTGACATTGCGGCACTATACAATTCTAAGACACCTAACGTCACTTGGCAGCTTTGCTGGATCTTCTCTTCCCATCGGACACCCACTTAAAATCACAGCTCTCTTGCGTGGAAGAAACGGACGCTCCCACTTATCAAAACGAGCTGGACTTGATACCCACTATTCTTCAAGTTCGCTGCAATTTTGGTAGATTCCAGTTCCACCTCACCAGCCACTTGCAGTATCTGCTTTCCGAATTCGAGGACAGAGTTTCCACACCTTCACCAATCAATAATGACGTATCGTTACATGGCATGCTTGAATTATCAAACTCAATTTCTGATAATTATTACTGTGCACAAGTAAAAATATAATTAATCATTAATGTTACCACTTCCATTGTATAACCCTTTTATTTTTCCCACAACTGCCTTACACCACTTTGCTATGCATAAAACCATAGATTAAAGTACAAACTTCAAAAGCGTAAATAATTAAAGAAAATTTTAAAGAGTGCTTATAAACATTTGTTAAGGTAATGTTTACGAAAAAAATTTTGTAATTTATAAATTATCCCTTTTTAATTAATTTATTAAAAATAGTACATCAAATTAAAATTAATCATATATTATTTAACATTTTTGGCCAAATACTATTATTTAACATTTAAAATGTTAAAATTTTATTCATTCTAAATATTATTTTATATTAAAATTGATCATATATTAATGGTAATTTATTCAATTATTTATTGATTTATTGATAAAAATGTATATTTTTTTATTCTTATGTTTATATTTATGAATTTATAATGCTCTGGCTATTTACTTATGTTTGTCATTTATTACATATAAAATTATTTTATGAAATTAATTATAAGTTTAATGTCCTTATTCAAAAGTTTTACTATTTATTTATTTATTTATTTTATATTATGCAATTATAAAATTTATTTTCCATGTGAATAACCAAATAATTGAGCAAAAACCTTTGAATAGAAACAAGAAAAAGAAGTATCAAAATAAAGGGAAAAAAAATGAGAAATTAAACATCAGGAGGCATAATGGAAAGGGGAGTGCGACGAGTATAGGACCCCCAAAACGGTCTAGTCCAAGAACATGGATGCAGCAGGGTGAAGATTGTCTCCACCGTGCCGCATCATGGGGCCCAAAGTGTCAGATATCTTTTACCGCTTCTTGTTGTCCTTTTTATATTTATCAATCATATTTTATTATGTATTATTTTTTTTATAATAATATGTAATAAAATATGATTGATTGAACATAAACAAAGACATGAAAAAAGAATAAGATATTTCCGTTTAGACCCAAAATGGTCTTTGGCGCGGTTGAGACCACCAACTGACCCGCACTGGCCCCACTTGACATTCTAAATAGGCCCTAGTCTAGCGAAATTTTATGGACATGATTTCATCGGCACCTCGGTAGATCGACATTATTTTCATCACTTTTGAGCGGTCGCGCGTGCCTTATGCTAGTCGATCTTGAAACGGCAAACAAGATTTAAGCCTTTTACGGGTGGTTTGACGTCAAAGGTGGCTTCAAGTGGTGCCATGACAGGCAAGTAAGAAGTAAGATCTTGACCTCGTATATACTTGCTGTATGCATTAGAGTCCACCAACTCATTAAATCTCCCTTCAAATATCTCTAGCTTCCTAAATCTGGCTGCTTCGAATCCATTCATTTTTACAGTACTTGATTCAACGGTTAACATCAAACATCACAAACAAGAAAGCTTAGGTAGAGTTGCAATTAGCACACATCTCAAGTTGTAGCATCCACGAAGCACCAATGCGTTGAGCTTTTCCAAGTTTGATACAGAATTCGGAAGTTGCTCAATATTGGTATACGAAAGATGAAGAAAGCCAAAGTCTGTGCATGTGCTGAAATATCGATTCTGGAATCCTCTGTAAGGATTTTTTTTTTTTCTTGCAATAATAAGGTTGAAAGAGTCTCACAGTTGTTTTGCAATAACAAGATCGATTTTGGAGTCTTTTTGTATTGAATGCGTCAACCGTTTTGACGCTTTTGACATGAATCGACATGGATCGATCAAAATATCATGCAAGCAAAACAAAAGTATTTTAGCAAATAATTTTTTTAAAAAAACATTATTTTAATAATTTATTTTAAAATTAGGATACTTTGATCAATCTCCGTATTACTTCATCCTTGTTTATCCAATAAATACATTTTATTATTAAAAAAATTTAAAATTATCCGATAAATATTTAAAACGTTTTAATGCATAAAAATCTAAAACTATGAAGAGCGAATTTTTTTCAATTGAAGAAACTGTTGTAGATTTTTTTATTTTTAGTTTTTTACACATAGCCTAAGGGTATATTGGAAAGAATCAAAAAAAATTAAAAATTAAAAATAAACTTCAAGGGTGTATGGGTATATCTTAACCGTCAAATTTGACGAAGTTTGAATGATACCCTTAACGAGAATCTGAGACACCCTACAACTCTAGCATACAGGTGCTTCTTTTGTGCTACGAGGTTTTTTTCCCCTCTCTTTAATCGATTTGATAACTAGAATTAATGGAGAATCAAAACTATTATCTGTTAACAGACTGCAGCTGTGAAAGCTCTAAAACACTTTGTGCAAGCATACCTTGTTGTTAAGGGTAATAAAGGAGCCGTTCGTATAGCATTGAACTAATTTCAAGTTGCGACTCCTGGATGAGTCAAATGTGGCTATAAGAAAGGGGATCTGCAATGACATTGGGTGTTTTACCCTATGAATTATTGACTAATCAGTGGAGGAATGTGATTTTGAAGCTTTGCAGCTATTCTGCATTTGACATAAAAGCGTCCAATTTCTCAATGCGAAAAAGTTCCAGTTAACTGTGGATGTTTGACTGATGTAAGTGTATACTTTCCATGAGGAGGATAACTCTGAGGATAGATGTCGAAGCACGGGTTAGCTACAATTTAAATTGCTATTCCAGACACGTTTTCAGTCCCTTTCTGTTTATCATGTAGCTGATTGATCATGAATTTCGATGATAAAAATAATCAAAAGTATAAAATAACGATTATAACATGATGTTACAGTCACTATTTAATCCTTGTGAGTTAGTGCGGTCAAAGGACTTATATCTGTTAGTGAGACAATAACGCATGCAAGATAAAATTATGATATCAGTGTTTCTATTTCATCTCATCAAGAATGAGGTGATGGTTAATTTATTTAAAGCTCTTGACGACTATTCTTCGGTCGATAACATTGGAGATATGTGGGATCTTGGGTTCACAAGGCTACTGTGGAAAGCCTTGAAATATGTACCATGAGTTCTACCAGGAAATCAGACATGCCTGAGGTTGTCATGGTTTGATGTCCGATCGGTGAAAATAAAAGTTCAGCATTCTATCAATACATCACTGGCTATTTACTTTTTCATATTCACGTTTTTGTGCTATTACTTCAGTGTTGTTTGTTTTAGTTATTGCAATTGGGCGTTGCAAAATTCTTTGAGGAAAGCATCACTGTCTGCATTTTTGGACTATCTTTTAAGGTCGATGAATTAATAAGGAATCTTAAGTGCGCAAGTTATCCCTTGAAATCCTTTAGATTCTCCAAGAGCACAAGCGATGTGACAGGGTCATTACACACACGTTGAAGGTAGCTGAACCTCGGAATACCAGTCTTGATTCCATGTATTTGAAATCTAGCACTGTTAGTGCATGTATTTGTTACTAAATTGGCTGCTAATTAACAAAGGATATACAGAGATGTTCCATTGGATGCTCATAATTTGTCTTGCCATGACTTAATTGTGGAATATTATTTTTTTTTCTAGTATACCATGTTGTTGCTGATGCATATATTGCAGAAAATTGACATTCTTTTCAGCAAAAAGATATTATAGGATACGAAGGTTAGTTTCCATCTATGTAATTCATGCTCTTTATTTTTTTTAAAATATTCATATTCCATATATGTTGCAGTGCATTTTCGAAAATAAATATGAGAATACGATTTTTTAAATAAATAAAATTTTTTAAAAAGAAATTAAATATACTTATATTGAACATATACGTATGTCAAACACTTATACCTATATTTGAGTAACATACATTTTTATATCTCCCTGTTGCTTCCCAGCATGTATAGTTTACGCTGCTAGTATTGTTATTCCTTCCATCTAGTAATTACAAGCGATAATAGTGAGTGTTACCATAAATTATAAATTTTATAAATTTTAATGTAATTTACTAAAATAACAGTAATTAAATTGAATAAATTGTTAAAATAAAACAAAAAAGAACTCGAAAGTATAAGTGTTCACAGGTTTTATCAGATTTAGTGATCTTTGAAAACTGTTATTTAAAATTTGATCTAGCTCGACCAAATTAAGTTTAATATATTCAAATTTAAAAATATATATTAAAATACTTTAAAGTTAAATTTTAAATAAAATATTTACTAGTAATAATAATTTGAGTTAAACAAATTGAAATTGAAATTTAAAAATTAATCCAAAATCCAATTTAAATAGGATTATGTCAATTAGAACCCAGAATCTTGAACAAATATACTCAAGATCGCAACAAATGTATTGATAAACATTATATATTAATTTTTTAAAGTTTTATTAATTATTTTTTGTTAATTAATAAAATAAAATATTTGACAAATATGCATTTTTATTAAGTTTTATCTTAAAATTATTCTAGATTAAAGTCGAGTGTTAAAATTCAATAAAAATTAAATTTTATAATAAAATTCAATTAAATAAAAATAAAGTAATAAAATTCAATATTAATATAAAATATAGGGATAAATTTACCTTTAATCTCACAAGATAATTAAAAATTTTCGAACTTGATCATCCCTTTATAATATAATGCTAATACTTTATGTTTCTCTTTTTATTGTAAACTTCCCACATATAAGTTGCTAGAAATGATGGTGATTGGTGAGATTGAGATATGAGTTATAGGTTTTGTAGTTGTGATTGTAAACTTGTTATTTTGTTGAAAGAAGAAAAAGAAATTGAATGAGAAGTCCAAATTGATAACCCCTATATGAGGGCAAAAAATCATTGGCTTTTAAGAAGTTAGAGATTGAAAAGAAAAACAAAGATTTCAACCTTAT
>JBBYHO010000001.1:14278237-14292190 GCA_038382025.1 Adansonia gregorii | reverse complement strand
TTTTTAATTTAATATCACTTGATTCGTAACATTAATTCAATCAGTTATATTATATAAAGCTAGAATTAGCACACCCACTACGTAAGTAGATAAGAAAAAAATTATTAAAATAGATGAAAAATATGAAGTTAGGTTTGACTAAATAAATCTCTATTTTTTTAATATAAATGAGATCATAGTTTGAGGATAACGAGGGTTATAGATGTGAGGATTCAAACTTCAAACTTGTAGAATACTAGCTGGCTGAATAAACCAGCTAAACTAAGTTTTGATTTCAAATTAATATTTCTTTACACGTAGACAAGCCTAGTAAATGAATATACATTATATATTTGGCATGCAGTAGGCTTATAATTGGCATTCATTCCTCCTTTCTTCCAAGCTTTAGTGAGTTTATTCTTAAGAAAAACATATTAATCCAAGTAATATAAAGGGGAAGTGTGGAAATTTCCTGGGGTCTGTCCACGTCAATGTACTTTGCTTTGTTTGTTGTTGGTTTCCGCAATGTGGTGCCTTTTTTTGTGGGTTTTGGGTGAGGTCATAAAGGGGGTGCAGAAACTTCCTATGGGTTTGTCCACATCAACGTGCTTGTGTTGGGTTGATGTGTTCATTTCCTGTCCACACTGCCCGTGTGCAGGGGTTATTTGGGAATGTTCTCTTTTTGCACCTTGGATTTGCATTGGATGTGGATTGTGCGCGATCTTACTGTCTTGATGACAGCCATGTGATATTGTGCGGAAGCCCTTGGAGGTCCTCCTTCGTCTTTCGCTATAAAATGGTGTATGGCTATATACGGGCGAGCGACAGATCGCTAGGAAAGATTGTTTCCATTTAGTGGGTTTTGTGTTTTGTTTGTTGTGCCTTTCTTTTTTTCTTATATGGATTAACGGCTCCGTTTTTGTTAGAGCTGTGGTTTGTTGAGATGGTGGTTGTTTGTGTTACTCGTGTCCGAATTTGTGTTTCAACTTTTCTTGTGCAAGTTTGAGGTTGTGTCCAAATTTATTAATGGATTTTTTGAACTGAAACTATTTTGCTTGGAATAATTTGCCTCGGACCTCACAGTCTTGATTTTATTCACTCAATTTCCTTACCCTTATGGAAGATCAAACTGCATCCAAAACAATATTGCTTCCTCAAACTGAGAAGAAAAGTGAAGAATTGATTCAAACACTTCCAAGAGAGAAACTGGGATGGAGGAAAAACTGAAGAATTTTTTTATTGCACCACCAGATAATTATCTTAAACCTCATTCATTATTGTTAGCTTAATTCTCTCTATTTACATTTTCAATCAATCAATAAGTAAATTTGCTTTCATTATATTGAGTTAATATTTCTATTCTACGCTAATAAAAAAAATAAAGTTAAACCATTACAATATTTAATACAAATTATATATTTAACTTATTTTACTTTTTATAAATTATATGGAACCTTATGTTTTTATTTTGTAATATTAAATAATTCTATGCATATTTTAGTTAGACTATAGAATTTCTTTGACATTGACACTTTAATTCTCATTAAATTTTTTATATACGCAACAAGAATTACAATATTTGAAATTAAAATTTTTTATTTTATTATAAGGAATTTGTATATTATTTATAATATTAATATTATATGTAATATTTAAATTTAATATTTTTATACTAAATTTGTTCATGGTCGGATTAGGCCAAGCTCGAATAACAAAACTTTTGCTTGTCCAAAGCCTAATCCAACCTGTCTAGCCTTTAAGGATTTTTTTTAACATTAAAAATAGACTTATATTTTATTTTTAAAAATATTTTATAATTAAATTTAAATAAAAATATTTTAATTTAAAAATAAACTCGTTGAATCCAAATTTTAAAAGTTTGCTCAGACTAATGCTTATTAAATCAAATGAATAATCCAATTTACGAATAGGTGTTTGGATCAAGAAAATTTTGAAGAGAAATAAAATGTAGTTTTTTTTTTTTTTTTCATGTTTAGTAATTCACGTGGAAAATATGGAATTGCTTGTGAAATTAATGTATCTTTCATGGCTTCGCAGCAGAAATCGAATTAAGGGAAAGAATACGTAAAAGACATGGCTATTAAAAAAACTAGAATTGGAACATTAAAAATTTTAAAAAGTTTGTAGAATAAATTTTGCACTTTGCATGTATACTTCGAACATTAATCATATATATGAGTAAGGATTAATTTATATTAGTGTAAAATTAAATTAATTTTACATATTTGTGTAATTTTTTATATCATTAATACGTTAACAAATCGATCATGGAATTTAGCAAAATGCTTGTAGTCATATACGTTAAATTTAAAATAATCCAATAGTTCTATCATATCAATTGAAAATACTGTCACATATATATATATAATGGTTAAAAGTTTTTAACATCGAATAAATAGTTCAATATTTTTTTATTTTCTCAAAACTCGATGTGCGTAATCTACTTGAATAGAACATTAAATAAAATGATTGGATTAGACAAATAAAAATCGTATAAAAAATTATAAAAATATGTAAACTAATTTAGTTTTAAACGGTTATAAGTGGATATTTATATATAATATAAGATTTTTTTTTATTAAATTTTAAGATTTAAGGATAGAAAATTCGAACTCTGATCATTAAATATAAAAATTATGCACTAACCAACTAAGTCAAATGTTTAGATTCATATATAATATAATATAAATGTGAGGAAGGAAGAGAGTAGAGGAAATTTCATTTTTTTTTTTAAATTCCTCTTGCTAACTTTTTCTCGATATATAAATTTCTTTTGCCAATTTTATTTTCTTAGGATCGAATTAGCATATATATTCTTTGGGCATTATTATGTCAAAATCGCTAACGGTCCATTCGGCTATTTCAGCATCGCTAATGTACACTTCAATACCCAAATCTATTGATGGCCAATGCCTCTCCACAGGTTTAGTTCCTGGATCCTGCATATATATATATATATATATATATATAAATTAGCATAAAAACAATAAATAATTTGGATTTATTTTTCTCGAGAAAGATAAGAGAAATCACGATTTATTTATTTATTTTAAACCTAATATGATTTTGAGTTGATGAAGCCTTGTCTTAATTGTAAATAAGAGGCCTAAAACCTTCAATTTTCTTTTCAGATTAAAGAAATTTATTAAAATTATTGACTTTTCATAAGATTTATTTGAGGAAATTATGAATTACAAGTAATTTGAATTAATTATAAAATAATATTTTACCTTTTGGAGGTTCAAAAAACATGCATACCTGATAAAAATAAAGTGCTTGAGATAGTCTACCAACATCAAGCTCCCAGGTTCTTGGATCTCCAATCCAACCTTGACCCTTCTTCGTAGGGTACCCATAGTCACCCCAAACTTCATGGGGCAAGATCTGCAATATCTCCTGTGGTTGAGGATTGCTATAAGGATCACACAAATTGTAGGGTTCCTCAATGTGCTCAGCATTCCCTGGGGAGCAATAGATATGGTAAGCATCATACGGGAAGTTATTTTTGTCGGTCCGGTGAATACGAGTCCCGTTCGGGAGCTGGTGGTAAGGTGGGCAGGCGTCGAGGTGATCAGGCTTGCACCATGCTTCGACGTTAGGGTTTATGATCATCTCACTGTACCTTGTAACATCTGTGGTGACATCCCCATCGCATGGCTTCCCATTGTTTTTCCAACAACTTCCCATGTCCAAGAGGTAGAACTGGCTTTTGGGACCTCCTCCTTTGGTTATGTTTAGTGTAAATCTCACTTTGAAATTGGGTGACCTTGGAACCTATGGTATAATTCATTCAAATGTTGGATTAATTTGACAGTTTCGTTATCATTACATGTGAAATTATGCTTAGGATCAATTACCACGTGGTTTATTCATAAATTATTAAATTTTTAATTTTAATGATTAAAATTTAATTCGGACAACTTAAAAAATTAAAAAAAAATTATGCTTATGTACCTATTAATTAGTAATAGATGTACCATCTTTTTCTTATTCCTTAACTTGAAATACAGTTATTAAATAAACTTAAAGGTGAAGTAAATGAGTGAATCATCCAATTTATAAGTAAGATATTAGAATAATCAAATTAATAAATCATTACCATATTAGGTGAGACAAAATTGTTGGGGCAAAATGTTGAAGACATAGTATCTTTTGAATCATCTAGAATACGAAATTCTTTATATCTTAATTATCCTAAATAGAGGTGTTCATGTTGGATAGAACCGTGGTTCAAAAATTTTTTATTTTTTTGTGTAGATTTGGATCGGATCAAACTTAAGTCAATTTGAAAATCTATTTACTATTTAAAATAATATTAAAAAGTTATTTTGTATTAATATTTATAATTAAAGAAACTTATATTCAAATCTAACTTAATATGAACTAAATTTATTAAGTTAGACAAATAACTCGAACCGTGAATATATCTAATCCTTTCGTTGGATGAAAATTGAAGTATAGCGAAGCAAATGACTTACAATTTTCGACATGCCCCTTGTCTCATAATGATATCCACCAGAAAACCCTGTTGTGGCGTCAGATCTCAAGTACAGCATCAACCATGGATACTTGGACGAAGTCTTCAAGAAATGATGAAAAACCCAACTTCCTTTCCCAATTTCCTTCACCCACGTCACGTTATAATACGAAGTGTCATTGCCAATTATTCCGTGTCTAAGATCAGCATCCAAATCCCACGTCCCATAAAAACTCCCCCTCAGAGTATTGTTCTCCTTCCCTTGGATGCTGGTAAAGTCGTGGTAGATCAAAGGCATGTTCATGCAACCTTGGCCGAAGCACGGAAACCGATAATCTTGCCGGAAGGGCTTCGATTTCTTGCCGTTTTCTGGGCATATGGCGGCTAATGTGTCCATGTTACCACTCTTGAGCATTATCATCCAAAATTGCCATGGCCTTGGTTCATCTTCAACTTGGCATTTTTTCCCCAAGTAAATTTCTTTTTCAGCAGCGTATATGTCGATGTTGTAGGCCTTTATTTCTCCATACGAACCATTTAGCATACCGAGCTTATTATCAACGTTATC
This sequence comes from Adansonia gregorii, assembly GCA_038382025.1. Lineage (NCBI taxonomy): Eukaryota > Viridiplantae > Streptophyta > Magnoliopsida > Malvales > Malvaceae > Adansonia > Adansonia gregorii. The sequence continues at coordinate 14,287,145 of JBBYHO010000001.1, read as the reverse complement.
CACTTTGTGAATTAACTTGACTTCTTCCAAGAAAACAGTAAGGAATCGACAGAAATTAGTGAAAACAAATTAATCAAAAGTTGCCAATCGTTTAATTCAAAGTCACTCGTTTCAATAGTAAAATTTGATACCAAAACTTTTATCTGAACCAGGGTGAATCGAACTAAGTTAGGTCGAAGCAATAAGAAGCTCAAGGTTGAGGTCAAGCTCAACTGAAAACTCATAGCTTGAATTTCAGTTCGAATTTGATTTAATTTTATTTTTAAAGCTCGTAACTTTATTTGAGATAAAATTGAAATGCTGAAGCTTAAACTTGACTCAACAACAATAGAATTAAATTCGAGTTTTTTCAAATTTGACCCTAACAACTTGTAAGTATATATTTGTCTTAATTACACCCGTACTCCAAACCATGTAAAATGGGTTTTGATGCAAACCTTAAATGACACAGAATTCACGACAAGCTAAAAATGGTTTACATATTCGATATATGATTTACCTGAAGATGTTGAATTGTCAATGTCGAAACAATCCGCCATCCTAGGACTTCCCATGTCGGAAACCTCTTCACCAACCTCATTGCATTGGTTCCATGACTCGATGGCCACCCTTAGATCATCTCTTCTCATTCCAGGGTCTCCAATGGCGGATACGTAATCCATGGCATTAACCATAGCAGGAAACTCAAAACAGCCAAAAACCATCATCATCATTATCAGAAAGAAAAAGCCCCATCTCCGACATACCTCCATCATCAATTTCTCTAGCTATAGATTTCCAAGCTGGGAGACAAAAAAAAAAAAAGAAATCTTTGTCGAAAAGTTATTCCTAATAGACCAAAAGTATCTAAGTCCTCGGTATTTTATAATGTCTTGTAGCGATAAGACAATGGTTGTTGTGCCAACAAGGCCGTGTCTTAGCGGGAAAGGATAAGACATTAGGATATTGAGGTCTTAAATTCAAGTCTATGCATCATACGTTAATTCAATTTAATTTTAGATCGAATTTGTTTAATTATATGCTAATTATTTGTTAGTTCGTTTTTTTCGTTTTGATTTTTTCTTATATGACACTATTTTGTACTACATATCCTTTGCATGCAAAACATATGATACGTTAATATTACATATTTTGCATCCAAGCATTTAGCTCAAATAGTTAGTACACGCTTTTTCTACTTGATATACAAAGATCAAATTTCCTTCTTCAAATCTTAAAAGTTGGCCAAAAAAATTCATTATTTTAGCATCTATAATTTATTATCAAACCTTTGTTTTTTGTTTTAATAAATCCATATATTAAATTTTTTGCATAAAATTATATCAAAAGATATCAAAATTATTATAAATTTTATTAAAATTGTATCAAATGTGATTAAAACTATTACAAAAGCTATTAAATTTATTGCAAAATTATCAATATTATATAAAAGGTCACCAACATTAAATTAAAAATGACCAAAATTGTACAAAGACTATCAAACTAACATCGAAAGTTATTAAAGTCATATTAAAACCAATCAAATCATATTAAAGACTAATAATATCATATGATTATCAAAACTATATCAAAAGTTATATTATATTATATAAAAATTATTTATTTATTGTTACTTATTGTACATAAAATATACTATTATAATTTAACGTAATATTATAATCGAAGTGTCCCATTATAAATCATACCACCAATTTAATTTTAATCATTTTTGTTCTATTTTCATGGTTCAATTCCATCATAATATTAATGTTTTAAGTTTCCAAAACCCAAAATTTTATGAGAGATTAACAAAATTAAACAAAAAGGTTGTCAAAAATATATCGAAATTTATCAAAATTATGCAAAGGTTACTAAAAAACTTAGATCAAAAGTTATCAAAATTATATAAGAGTTTAGTAACAATATGAGAAGTTAATAAAATTAAATTAAAGGTTATTAAAATCATATTGAAAGCTATATAAAATCATATAAAAGATTATTAAAATAATTTTATAGGTTCTTAAAATCATATTAAAAATTATAAAAATCTTATTAAAAGTTACTAAATCATATTAAAAGTTATTATATATATTATATAAATGTTATAAATTTTATTGTTACTTATTATCTATTAATGTCTAAATCATTAATGTATAATATTATATAGTAAAATATATTATTGTAATTTGACATAATTTATGATCAAAGTGTTCCATCATAATACCAATTTAATCATAATTATCATCCTCACTTATATTCTCATATTTCAATTCTAATCAAATAAATAATGCTTTAAGGTTTCCACAAGCAAAAATTTTATGCAAATTTAATAAAATTATCTCAAAAGCAATCAAATATTATATCGAAGCTTAGTTATTAAAATCATATTAAAAATTATCAAAATCAAGTTAAATATTAATAAAATCAAATCTAAAATTACTAAAATCATATAAAATGTTACATTATATAAAATTTTATGTATATATTTTACTTATTATATATCTACGTTAAAATCATTCATGCCTAATATTATATAGTAATATATATAATCGAAATTTAACATATTTAATTTTATGATCATACTACCAATTTAATCTTTAATTATCATTTTTAGTTTATGTTTAACATTTTGATTCTCGCCAAGTAAATAATGTTTTAAGGTTTTCGTGACCTAATAGTTAGATAAATAAGATTTTGATTTTTTAAATAATAAATATTTTTCTAATATTATTTCAAAACCTTAATAATAAATTTAGAAGTGGTGTTATCATATTTTTTTAATAAGAAAAAACAGATAAACAAAAATTAGTCAATTTTTAATTTGAATAAAAAACTTGTAAACTAAGAAAATTTTATTTTAATAAAGACTTGAACGTTTAAAATAACAAAAAAAAAGAGAGTGAATATTTTATTAATTTAATAAAAATTAATAATTAAGGATAAAATAATTAATTTAATAAATTATTAAGGGCATATATATTGTTCATTAGTTAGACTCTTACAGTTGACGAATATATATATATATAATATTGACATGTAATACTTATTGAAGTGATGATGATTGCAATATTACACTACTTGTACGAGTTATATAATTTGCTTAAACAAAAATGGTTGTCAATATCCGCAAGTTTGAAAATCTCTGTATGCCAATTGATTTGAAAATAGGATTTTCCCCACACGTTTGAAGCCTTTGACCCCTTTTAGAGTTTGGTAAGAAAACTTTGCATTTTGCGAATTATCCCTTTGTCACCCTCTATTTCCAGCAAATATATTCGTCCAAATCAATATCGCTTGTCAGCTTTACCCAACATTCTCATTGGAGCCTTTTAGTTTTTTTTAATCACCTTTTTTTGTTAAATACAAGGAAGGAGAAATAAAGATGCAAATTGATTATATCCTATCATTTGAACTATATAAAAAAGTGTTATAATTGGTTGGATTGGAACTAATTATTCATTTTAATTTTTTTATATCTATTTATATTTATATTTAGAGAATCTTTAACGGAGTATTGTGGCAAGAGGAGGATAGCAATGGGTGGTACAAAATTGGATATCCGATGCTATCTAATTTTATTATTTTGAGGATTTAGATATTAGATTTATTATATGCAGCTAAAACGGATTTGAATATGAAATTTGTGATATTAATTTTTTAAATTAGTTATAATTTTTTCGGATTTTGTTATATTTTCAAATTTATTGTCCATTTACTTTCTTATTTATTGTTTACTTTTATTTTTATTTAAAAAATAAATTAGTAAATCTTGATGTTTAATAAATTTAGATACTCAATTAATATTATTCTTTGAATCGAATATAAATTCAGATATTGACAATATTTTTTTCTCACAAAATATCAATCTATTTCATATTGGGTTTAGCAAATTCTAGTTTCCTTAAAAGCCTTTAAATTTGGGCTTTAGGCCAGCTAAAACCAAATACTCGTCCAAACCCAGCCGGCGGCTTATCCTTCTCTTCCAAATCCCCACATTTTTTTCTCGGTTATTCCCTCTACTTTGAGGCTCAGAGGAAAGCTACGGTCACTCAGGTCAGCCTTTCTCAGTTTTTGGTTTTTTTTTTTTTTCATATTTATTGTTTCATATTCAAAGAATGGCATTGTTAATTACATAAAGCTATAAACGTTTTTTTTTTTCTTTTTTCAATTTTTACATTGGAAACAGAACACATTTTATGGCTTTAAGGACTTTCCTCTGCTTCCACCATGGAAAAGTCTTCCTACCCTTTACTAAAACCAAGATTATTCCTTCTTCTAAAAGACCCATGAAAGGTTTCAGCTTTTCTTCCATAAGTTGCAGCCTCAACACTCCTCAGCCAACCGTTGAACCGAAATCTCAAATGGCTAGTACCCCAAATGTTGTTAGGATACTTGAAGAAAGAGGATTGCTTGAATCCATAACCAATGAAAATCTGAGGTTGGCTTGTTCAGGCCAAACTGATGTTCCTCTCAAGGTTTACTGTGGTTTTGACCCAACTGCTGAGAGCTTACATTTGGGAAACCTCTTAGGGCTCATTGTACTTTCTTGGTTCCAAAGATGTGGCCATAAAGCTGTTGCCCTGATCGGTGGAGCCACTGGTAGAATTGGTGACCCTTCAGGGAAAAGCCAAGAAAGACCTGAACTTGATTTGAAAACATTGGAAAAAAACATTGTTGGGATTATGGATACTATAAATAAGATTCTTAGTAAAAATGTAGTTTTGGGTTCTCAAGAAAACTCAGACTTTGTGATTTTAAATAATTATGATTGGTGGAAAGAGGTTAAGCTGCTTGATTTTCTTAAACAAGTTGGTCGATATGCGAGGGTAGGGAGTATGATGAGCAAGGAGAGTGTTAAGAAGAGGTTGGAATCAGAACAAGGGATGAGCTATACTGAGTTTACCTATCAGTTGTTGCAAGGTTATGATTTTTTGTACCTTTTTAAGAATGAAGGTGTTAATGTACAAATTGGTGGGAGCGATCAGTGGGGTAATATTACTGCTGGGACTGAGTTGATAAGGAAAATTTTACAAGCTGAGGGAGCTTATGGGTTGACATTTCCCCTTTTATTGAAGAGTGATGGCACCAAGTTTGGAAAATCAGAAGATGGTGCGATTTGGCTTTCACCGTCTATGTTGTCTCCATATAAGTTTTACCAGTATTTCTTCTCTGTTCCAGATGCTGATGTGGTGAGGTTTCTTAAAATTCTTACATTCTTGAATTTGGAAGAGATAAATGAGTTGGAAAGTGCTATGACAAGACCAGGCTCCGTGCCCAATACAGCCCAGCAGAGGCTTGCCGAGGAAATTACTCGTTTTGTTCATGGTGAAGATGGTTTAAATGAGGCTCTTAAGGCAACTGAAGCATTGAGACCTGGATCAGAGACAAAATTGGATTGGAAAACTATTGAAGGGATTGCTGAGGATGTTCCATCTTGCTCCTTGCCTTATGATGTAGTTTTGAATCTTTCAATTGTTGATCTTTCGGTCTCTTCTGGTCTGTTCGGGAGTAAATCAGCTGCCCGTCGTCTACTGAAGCAGGGCGGCCTCTACTTGAACAACAGTAGAGTGGATGATGAAGGTAAAAGGATAAAGGCTGAAGACATTGTGGACGGCAAAGTTCTTCTCTTATCTGCAGGCAAGAAGAATAAGGTGGTTGTGAGAATATCCTGATTGCTTGTAGCACTACCTGCTAAATTTATTACAAACTGTTTTGCAACATTCTTGTATCTTAAATGAAGTTTGCGATTTACTGGTACGAACGAAAGAAAGATAATGTTTTCTCAGAAGTTATCATTGCGGTTGAAAAGGTTTTTATTGTTAGCCTTTAGACTTTGTCTTTTTTGTATATATTGTTTCTCTTCTTTGTCTTGTTTATAAATCTGTATCCTATGAATTATATAGATAAACAAGATACAAACATCACAACAACATTCATTTTTTAATATTCCGAGGAAGGACGGATCACCTTGTGTGAACTGCTTTGGTCAATTGGGAGGGATTTATTTCTTTGACATAATGAGATATAACATGTTTGATAGAATGGATTTTTCAGTTTTCAGCATTTTATAGCAATTTATAATTCTATTTGTGAGCATATGTGTTCCTGGCAATTGTTCATCGGGATCACATTGAACTCTTTATGTAGAATTCCCATTCTTCCAAGCAAAAACAATATTTTAAATCAAATTTTATTTATTGTTGAATGCAGATGTTAAGCTTCATCTACCTAAGACTTTTGATTGCTGATATCCGTCTTGTCTCGTACTTTTCAACATGTTCTAAGAGATTTTTTTTTTTTCCTTTTGAGCTGATATTATGCCGAAATCTTGTGATTGGGATTTATATTCTGAGATTCTGCATTATCCTTCGAGCATGGTTTCTTAGCATCTGTTGGTAGATGCTTGGAATGAGTTTAGAGGCATGCCATTTGGTTGATGAGAAACAAACTGTAATGTCGAGTTGCTAAAGCCGGCGTTTGATGAGAAACAAATTGTGATATTTGAAATTGACGTGACTGAAGCTAAAGCAGCTACTTTCGAAGTAATAGAAATAAAAGCAATGACTGGAGTGACAGAGTCCTCACGTTTTTCTCTCGTTCAAAACCATATATGAGACTTTCATCTCGCATAGCTCCTAAGCGGTAAAAGAACATATTCTTTTTCTTATAACTTTCCTTTCGGGATCAAATCTTGACAACCTCAAATATATACAAAAACAAGTGTTCATTAATAATAATAATAATAATAATAATAATAGATGAACATGCTGAATGATGACAGCTGCACCTTTCTTATCAAGGTAAAGAAATAACATTTGCAAGTTCAAGTGAGTATCTATGTTTTCGGTTTATATGAGGTTCAATGATGGCATATATACATATAGTACCGTAACTTATCATAGAGACCAACTTCACTGCTCCGTAACTTTGCTAGATAGATCCAGCTTATTCTAAATATTTTGGAGCACTTCCCATCAACTGTTGCATATAACTACTAGAATCAACTGATTTCCATCCTTAATGATGTTCTATGCTCATGGAATCAAGATGAGATTTTCCCTGGAGCTTCCGAGCAAATAGGCCTTTGAAGTATTCTTCAACCTGTATTCTCCTAAACAATGCAGGTGTTTGTCGAGAGATCAAGCTCGGTGCAGGTCCTATTTCCCCATCATACCTCGGGCCGTAGAATGTGGCCAACGAGAGCCTTTGTCTTTCTGAGTTCACAGTGGCACGATGTTCGACACTATGGTATATTCCATTTGTTATAATCTGCCATATAAGAGTTCACATGAGCAGCGCAAACACAAACTTATTCTAGACTCAGTTTGTAACATATTTGCTGGTAAAAATGCTACTATAATCTAAAGTCTTGACACTTTCGTGATAATTTTCTACCTCTAACACGTCTCCGATGTTGACAATGAAGGCGTTTGGGAGGGGTTTAACAGGAACCCACTTCCCATCTTTCTTTATCTGTAGACCTTCTACTTCATTTAGCTGAAGCAAAATAGTTACAGCTGAGGCGTCTGAATGAGGGATAAGGCCAATCACCTGCTCAGGTAGATGACATGGTGGGTAATAGTTCACCCTTATTGATTGCCTTCCTTCTCCAAAAAACTCTTCTACTTCCTCAGTTTTCATATGAAGAGCTTCTGCCATCTTTGCTAGGATAGCCATGGATAGATTCTTTAACTCAGTAGAGTAAAGCTCCATTGTATCTCTAAACCAAAAGCATTAAAAAAATTAGTTGAATTAAAGTCAATCAGCCTTTGACTTGCAAAAGAATGCACAGAGAGACTACTGGAATCCATGCTTTGGTATTGTGTTTGGGTAATACATTAGTAGCTCATATTATATAGATTTTGACATGTTCATGCATTTGTATCATTTTCATGTTTGTGTTTTATGTTGCGTTTAGATTTTTTTTTTTTTTTCATATCTTGTTCAAAGTTACCAGATCTACCTTAAGGGAAGAGGGAGCTTGGGGAACAACTGAGGCCTCCTAAGATGGACAGGAAAAGTGATCATGTAGAAGATGTCACTCCAATCAAGTTTTTGATCATCGGATACAACAAAAGCTTGTCCAAATCCTTCAACATGTCCAGGATACCGCCAGCACTGTTTCTTCTCTTCCATTGGAAGGTTGAAGAAGTCCTGAATCTGGGTCTTTATTTTCTCCAACAAAGTTAAGCTCACTCCATGGTTCACTAGCTGCAGGAATTTAACAAATAAAAAGTGAATACCAAAGCTAAGCATATTGGCAAACAGAGTTGATAATTTCAAATACAACATTATTCAGATTACTAAACTGAACATTGTTCTATTCATAAACGACCGTTCCTGAAGTTTTTAACTAAAAAGAATAAAAGCAGTCAGTAGAATTTTTAAACTATACAAAGGGATTTAAACAGATTTTAAAAGTGTCAGAGGGCTTTTTTTTCTTTTTTTTTTTACCTGGAAGAATCCCCATTCTTTACAAGCAAAATCAAGGTTATCTATTTCAGAATTCATTGATTCTTCAGAAACCAATCTCTGCATATCTATAACTGGGACTTCCAACACCTGACCACCATCAGAAACCTCAGCTTGTTCAAAATCAGGGCGAAGGTACCTGTTTGCGATAGTGGTTAAGTGTTCCTTAGCTAGCTCTTGAACACATGGCACAAGCAGAGAACTTCCCACTGTTGATGCTTTTGATTCCATGTCTCTGCCCAAAAAAAAAAAATGCAGCTTTTCTTGTTGACCCAATTCAGGTTTTCAAGTATCAAAACTCTGATATCAATTTATTTTTATTTTGGAAAAAAAAAATAAAACGAAGGTTTCGTAGTTTCTACCTAATCCTTCTGGATTTTGGTCGGCTGATGCCAATGTGTAAGCCCCATTGAATTAAAAACTTGAAACGTTTTTGTTCCTTTCGACAGAAATTGCG
>JBBYHO010000001.1:14219625-14247276 GCA_038382025.1 Adansonia gregorii | reverse complement strand
AAATTGCGTTTGTCTGCTTAACAGTGTCAAAGTCAACTTTGAGTCTATAACTATATGTTGTTGAAATTTGATATCTAAATCAATTTCCCACGAGGTTGCTGAGTTTAACATAGTCCTCTAAAGTAAATAACTAATTTTTTTTTTATTAAAAAAGAATTTAAAGTTTTAATTTGACAAATAGTGCTATCATTTTTGGATCCTCAATAAGTTTTCCTAATGCAAAAACTCGCTTTTCCTATTGACTTGAGTTCAATGTCCCTACTTAGACTTGTTTTATGGTTGGCTTGGACCATAATCCAAAATTTTTAATTTTTTTTCTTAAAATTGGAGTTAAATTAATTTGAAAGTCGATTTCATTGTTTATTATATTATTAAATATTAAAATATTTTTATAATTAAATTTAAATAAAAATATATTTTTATTATTAAATAGTAATTTTAAGTCCAATTGATTTGAATTTACCAAAATTTTATTCAAGGCCTGACTAGACCCTCGGACATGTCTAGTAACGATGAATGTGTATTATATTTTAAGTTTGAAAATGTAAAAATTTAGTGTGTGTTTGGTTTAAGAAATTAAAGTTGTTTTCTATTTTTCTTTCTATAGAAAATAGAGAATACTTTAGAAAATTTGTTCGGTTGAAAAAATAAAGAATGCTTTCGAAAAATGAAAACGAAAAGAAGTCAAAATTATAAAACAAAAAAAAAGAAAGATGCTTTCATTATTTTATTAAAAATACTTTGGAAAAAATAGAAAGTGAAAGTAGGGTATTTTAAAATCTTTAGTTGTACATCAAAAAGGTGCAGGTTTGAGGCATTAGGCATGCAAGAATGATTTTTTTTTTAATTTCTATAATGGGCCCTAGGTATATTTGTTAAATTGTTATAAAATATTAAAAATGATATTATTTTTGAAATATTTATGAAAACTATCTAAACTTTTTATACAATTATAACATAAAATTTATATTTAAATTCATATCAATTTAGACGTCTCAATAACATTTTTTTATAAGATTATATTTACAAGTAAAAATAACAATGACTCTTAATTAATTTTTAATATATACAGTACAGTAAACAAATAAAAAAAATCTATATACAGAGTTGATAGAAAGGAGCTTGAAATATAAGAAATATTGATTATTTTTGTTAGTTGAATTGTACATATAAACCTTCAATCTTTCTCAAATTTGAAACCAAACAAGTTTTTACTATTTTTGTTTTTTAAAATTGATTTTCATTTTCTTAAACCAAATATATTTTCAAAATTAAAAAAATAAAAAATAAAAAAATATTTTTTTTAAAAAAAATAATAAAAACAAAAACTATTTTTCTCAAGCCAAACAAAGATTTTAAATACTTTTACTGGAGCTAAGCTTATTATGCTGATGTCTACCTTATACATATACATATATATATATATAATATTTCTATATATGATTTATTTGAAATAAATTTATCCTGATTATGAAAAAGTTCTTTAAATCAGTCAAGAAATGCAAAAAAAAAGAATTGGCAAAATGCAAATAATTTACCAAATAATACAAAATACAATTAAAGAAAGCAGTCTTCATGAAAAAGGAAAACTTGTTTGAGAAAAAAGGCCAAATCCTTGTCCAAATTCATCTCATATTAAAATAATAATAATTCATTTAATGAACGCGTAATTAAGTTTAACACACGTCAACGTAGTGGCCGACATTTTTTTCCTCTATTCCCATATAATCCCTTACTCTTATTCTCCATACATGAAGCATGAAACCAGCTAACATATCACCTCAATGAGGGTGTTTTTGGAATTTAGAATAATTCCCCGGGCCTCCTTAACCGTCATACATAATATACGTACAAGGAGTTTTCGCAATTTCCCTCTTTCCTTCTTCGAAAGCTCTGTATTTCCCAGCATTTTCTCGCTCTAGATTCTTGTTTTTCTCTTTCTCTATCTGGATTTTGATTGATTCCTCTTCATCTTTGTAAGTCAAAGTCTTCTTTTTTTTTTTTGATTGTGATTTGTTGGGAAGATCAAATGTGATAGTTGATTGTGTTTGTTTGGAAATTTGGTGTTTTTTGATCGATTCTGGCCATTTTATGATCTGGTTATTTCGTAATTTTCTTAGATCTGTTCTCAGCGTGAGAAAATTTCATGTCTTGGTTTGCCTTTTTAGTTGTTACTTTGTCTATATTTGTTTGCTTATTAATTGGATCCTGATCTCTTTCTTCTATTATATGAATGAAATGGGATTTTACAGATCTGATTTTTTTTTTCTTTACATTGGGATTTGGTAATTAAGTTGGATCTTGTTGATAAAGCAATAAACTTATGGATCATTTCTTCTCTGTTAGTTTAGCTATGATTGCAAAGATTGACTCGAGGACCAAAAATAGTGAATTGGCAGCTTTAGATAGTTTATTGTTCAATTTCTATAGAAAATGAGATGCTGGAACAAATGGTAGGATAAATTCAAGTTTAATTTGATGAACCAAAGCAAATTAGGAAAAAAAAGGTGGGTAATGTTATTTGGTTGTATTGGATGGCCTGATCCACCTATGTCGCCGTTGGATCTGTATTTAAGGTTGCTTTTTTCTTCTTACTTATTTTATTCTTATAGAATTGCATCTGGTGGAATATTCTGTAAAGCTGGAATTTGCTAACTCTGTTTTTCGGTGCTTTATTGCGTTTTTGTCTTTATTTGCTTTTGGATTTTTACATGATTATTTTAGGTTTGGTCGTACATTCTATCTTTACTTTTTTTTAGTGTATTTGTCTATGCAAGTTGGTGCTAATTTTTATTGGTTTTGCCATACCTCTGAAATTAGGTTGTGTTGTTTCTTATTTTTGTAGAAGTGGTTTCACCATGGCTTCTTATACCCCCAAGAACATCCTCATAACTGGGGCTGCTGGGTTTATTGCATCGCATGTCGCCAATCGGCTCATTCGAAACTACCCAGACTACAAGATTGTTGTGGTTGACAAGCTTGATTACTGCTCAAACTTGAAAAACCTCCTACCCTCCAAGTCATCCCCAAACTTTAAGTTTGTGAAAGGGGACATAGGCAGTGCTGACCTTGTTAACTACCTCCTCATTGCTGAGTCTATTGACACGATAATGCACTTTGCAGCCCAAACTCATGTCGATAACTCATTTGGGAACAGCTTTGAGTTTACCAAGAACAATATCTATGGCACTCATGTTCTGCTTGAAGCTTGCAAAGTCACTGGCCAAATCAGGAGGTTCATCCATGTGAGCACCGATGAGGTTTATGGGGAGACAGACGAGGATGCTGTTGTAGGAAACCATGAGGCTTCTCAACTTCTCCCAACAAACCCATACTCTGCAACAAAAGCTGGTGCTGAAATGCTTGTTATGGCATATGGTAGATCATACGGATTGCCTGTGATTACAACCCGTGGAAACAATGTTTATGGTCCCAACCAGTTCCCTGAAAAATTAATTCCTAAGTTTATCCTCTTAGCAATGAGGGGGAAGACTCTTCCAATTCATGGGGATGGTTCTAATGTGAGGAGTTATTTATATTGTGAGGATGTGGCCGAGGCATTTGAAGTCATTCTTCACAAAGGTGAAGTTGGCCATGTTTATAATATTGGAACAAAGAAAGAAAGGAGAGTGATTGATGTAGCCAAAGATATATGCAAACTTTTTTCAATGGATCCTGAGACAAGCATCCAATTTGTTGAAAACAGACCATTCAATGACCAGAGGTATTTTCTTGATGATCAGAAGCTGAAGAACTTGGGATGGTCTGAACAAACTGTGTGGGAAGAGGGGTTGAAGAAGACCATAAACTGGTACACCCAAAATCCTGATTGGTGGGGTGATGTGTCTGGCGCACTGCTTCCACACCCAAGAATGCTAATGATGCCTGGTGGGAGACACTTTGATTCTGAAGAGGGAAAGGATACATCGTATACTAGTGGCCCTAATCAGATGCGAATGGTAGTTCCAACCTCCAAAAGTAGTGTCTGTCCCCAAAAACCAGCCTTGAAGTTCTTGATCTATGGCAGGACTGGCTGGATTGGAGGTCTACTTGGTCAGTTATGTGAGAAACAAGGTATTCCCTTTGAATATGGAAGAGGACGCTTGGAAGATCGACGATCACTTATAGCAGATATTCAGAATATAAAGCCAACTCATGTTTTTAATGCTGCTGGTGTGACTGGTAGACCCAATGTTGATTGGTGTGAATCCCACAAAACGGAAACAATTCGCACCAATATGGCTGGAACCTTGACCTTGGCGGATGTTTGCAGAGAACATGGGCTTTTGATGATGAATTTTGCTACTGGCTGTATATTCGAGTATGATGCTGGACATCCTGAGGGCTCTGGCGTTGGGTTTAAAGAGGAAGACAAACCCAATTTCACTGGTTCCTTCTATTCAAAAACCAAGGCTATGGTAACTACATTGAATATCTTTAATCTGGTTCATTTTGTCCATTAGTTTATGTCCTAAGTGCTAATAAATTGCCTCCGTAACATTTTTTAGGTTGAAGAGCTGTTGAAAGAATATGACAATGTCTGCACCCTCAGAGTTCGAATGCCAATCTCATCTGACCTAAACAACCCTCGCAACTTCATCACCAAAATTTCACGCTACAACAAGGTGGTCAACATTCCCAACAGCATGACAATCTTGGATGAACTTTTGCCAATTTCTATTGAGATGGCAAAGAGGAACTTGAGGGGTATATGGAACTTTACAAACCCTGGGGTTGTGAGCCACAATGAAATCCTGGAGATGTACAAGACTTACATTGACCCCAAGTTTAAGTGGGTGAACTTCACATTGGAAGAACAAGCCGAGGTTATAGTTGCCCCTCGAAGCAATAACGAGATGGATGCATCTAAGTTGAAGAACGAGTTCCCCGAGTTGCTACCAATCAAGGAATCACTGATTAAGTACGTCTTCGAACCCAACAAGAGAACCTGAGCCTATTAAGCAGGTTTTTTTAGGTAAAAAACTCAGTATTGGCCTCTGCTTTCTGCATTTAGTCATGACCAGGAATATCTTTTCAGTTCCAGTCATTTGTTACTGTTTGTCTTCCACCTCATTAATTTTACTCAAGCCTATATGGTATTTACTATTAGGTTTTTCGTCATTCATTCTTATTAGCTGCACCAGAGCTGTATCCTAGTTTTTAAAGAAACTTTCTATTAGGTACTTTCAATTTGTCATCTGCAGGCTGGCAGGTCTATTATTTTTGCATGAAAATTTGTTGAATATCACGACTTTCAACACTCATGTACTAGTATTTAATGGAAAAAGAAATTGCTTTTATCTCATATTCAAATGAATGAATAATTTTATGGATTTGAGTCTCTCAGTTATCTTATGTGCAATTAGAGTTGGAAGTATATCTTCAAAATATTGAAGTACCATGTAAGATGCAATTGCAAACCACTGTAATGTTATATTTGGATTTGTTATATCCTTCTTTCTTTTTCCCTCCACCTCCTTGAACATTAGTTGTAACAGGAATAACAAAGGGAATCATCTTTAATCAAGAATAAGTACTTGGAGACGCCATAGACTTAAATATTATTGATGTTTATGCAATTCCGTTATTATTATTATTATTTTGTTAGGAATATATGTTCTACTATTACATTTAAACACATTTCTACCTTTTACTTCCAAATTGTTAAAGTAAAAAGGGCAGTTAAATGTTCTTAAGGACTTAATCCAATTCACGTTCTCTTATTTTCAAGTTGCATCCATTTGACTTTGTCAAATGACACTACTTTCCTTTTTCTTTTTTTTGACTAAAAATACTTTGCGAAGTAATAATATTTTTTTGGGTCAATAAATAGATAAATAAAAGCATCGAGGGAGGTAAATAATGGATAAAAAGAAAGAGATATGTCGTTGGGACTAAGACTTGAACAGCCCTAACAAGCCCAACCCAGGTAAGGAATTTCCAAAACTTTCAGGCCATAACTGCGTAGGAACACTAAGCTAGATGCGCTGGTGAGGGGCCTAGCTGTCTCCAAGCATTTAAAACTTGAAAGAGCAATATTTTAAGTAGACAAGGAAAGACGTTGATAGCTTTAGAAGATAGAAACATGCCAATCCATCTTT
The DNA here is from genome assembly GCA_038382025.1 of Adansonia gregorii. NCBI lineage: Eukaryota > Viridiplantae > Streptophyta > Magnoliopsida > Malvales > Malvaceae > Adansonia > Adansonia gregorii. The sequence continues at coordinate 14,241,175 of JBBYHO010000001.1, read as the reverse complement.
CGTATATATAAACTTGGAAAACAAAAACTTAGGACTGATACATTGAAGTTACATTTGCTCTGAACAAAAACTTCCAAGATTGCTTATAGCTTCATTTACTCTTTAACTGTAGTTGGAAGCTCAAGATTCACAAATACTAAAATGATACTAAAAATTCTTGTGGCCAAACGATAATGAAAATTTAAAATTAAAAGGAATCAAAGTTGTACAAATTTAAACAAACGTCCTCTTTATTAGGATAAACCAAAGCTGATGCCATTAACGTCTGACAAATTATATGCTTTTATAAATCTGCTAAAGATCCAATCAATCATTCATTGGCTACAGTTTGATTCCATGCAAAATCCATTTGAACCATTTCCCTATAGACAGATACGCATAATTATTCACACCAAGCATCAAAATCATTAAAGGTTTTTCAACTCCATCCAAGAATTGTCCTTGAGGGAATATATATATATATATATGCGGAACGGTCTTCTTGCCTAATATCTGTTTTACTTGTGTTTAGAACAGTTTTCAGCTCGCGTAAATGCATCTGTAATAACATCAATTGTCCAATTCTTTATGTCCTCCTGCATACAAGAAGAAAGTCAGCAATAGAATTATTGTGTTAGATGATGTACCATTATAATAATTAAAAAAAAAAAATCTAGAGCATGCAATCAATTTGAACTATTGACTCTTAAGAGGTGGAAGATTATGATCAATAATATGGAAGGAAACACAATCTCAGAGTGTTGCCTATACACAGGTTTCAAAGAAAAAAGAAACAGAATATCAAATTCATTAGGTAGAATCAGGTTATGAAATCATACGCAGCAGAGCATCATCACTTGGATAAACGTATTATCTGTGGCCATGTATCAGGGGAAATGGTTGAAATTAAGTAGCCAGACAAAAAATATACAGAAACGTAATAAATAAGGTATTTGATATTACCATCAATAAGAAAAATAATAGAATCATAGATTCATTCATCAAACAAATACTTCTTTGGCTTACCATATGCAATGGTTCTCCCGTTCTTATTTTTGCATTTGGACGAGCGAGCTTGGATTCGAAAGGAGTTCTTGGTCTGACTTCTCTGAATTCCTTCCACTCCTCACGAGTAAGCATCCTGACTGTGCCTTGACCAGGAGGAGCATTCTTTATTTTTCGCTCAATCATTTCCTGGGACTTCGATTCATCATGCTGCCAGCAGACAAAATATCAATAAAAAATCGCAGTATTTGTTGGAAAGCACTCGATGAGAGATGTTCCAGTCAGAAGACAATGCATAAGCCTCGAAACAGAAAATTTAATGTGTAATGGCGATTGATTTTGGGAGGTTTATATCCTGTTTCATTTGCGAAAAAGGACTATGTGAAAACCCAGTTTTATAAGTAGTGTATAATATCTGGATCTGTATTTCTTTTCCTCTTGATACCATGTATTTAGTCATCGTGCAGCATGAAGTTATGAAGTCTGGTGGCTTAGCTAGAGTGACAACATAACCAATAAGAATTTTTCTAAATTGTTGCAACTATGAATTAAGAATAACCTTCCAGAATTAAAGGATTCTAGAAATGGTAATTTTACTCTAAATTGCATTATACATACATGAAAACATAAGATATTAACCTTTGCATCTTCAGGATAGCCTAAAAACCATATAGCTTCTGAAACTGCCCGGCAACAAGCAATCATCAAAATATATTAAAAAAACGAAGAATTCCCAACAAAAACACAGACAGAAAGAACAAACCATCATGAGTAGCTTCGCGAAAAGTGCGATTCCAGCTACAGCAAGAACCATTGGCAGTGTTGCTGTATCAAGGAAGGATCTGGATTCGGGAACCTCCACAAACAACTGATTCTTCCTGGGATTCCTCCTTTTCCTCATCTTCTCCATTTCAGTAACCTTTTTCTTCAAGGTTTCAGACGGACCATCACAGGATAACGTATGAAACAATCTCCGAAACAAGGATGAGTTTTGACTGACCCTATTCATGTTACCTAGAATATGATAAGATCTACTTATCTAATATGTTAAGTAACAAAACCGTTTAAATAAAAACACCTCAAAGCTTGAAACACAAATAAACAGAGAAAGAAAATAGAAAAATAAAAATCTCTGAACTCATTGCCTTGGAAATTAACCTTCTGTCAATAAAAACCACCTGCAATTAAAAAGCAAGAAAAATTTAAAATTAACGTCTCAACTCAACTGCAAATGAATAAAATTACAAACCCCTTACCAACAGAGTAAGATTACAATCTCCCCTAACCTTTTCGGAAAGGAACAGTTTCGTCATTATTTCCTACTAAATGTGTAGAATTATATAGGCAACTACCAAGCTTATAAACTGATTGTGAAGTTTTAAAATCATTTTGCCCCAAACTATTAGGAGCAAAGAAAACGATGTTCAGTCAAGAATCAAAAGAGAGAGATTGCAAACTTGAGTGAAAGTTCATGATTTCCACTCTTCGGAAGCAATATTAAAAAAAAAACCAATACCCAGTTTAACTAATGAATAGAAAAGTTAAATTTCAACGCCAAAGAATATTGGCAAGTGAAAAAGTGAGAAATCAGGCCAAAAGAAAAATGGGTTACCTGCCGCCATTGGCGATCGTCGTAAACTGAAGCCTGAATTTTTTTTTTTTTTAATCCCTTTGGTAGAAGGCTTGAGAGGGTGGAGACAATTGAGAAAAAGGAACCGGGAAAGATTAGTCCAGGAGCCCCAACAACTGAGAAAATGTATTTGGATCGGGCATTGAATTTTAAATAACAACAATAATAGTAATAATAATAACAACAATAAACTGTCTCTGTAAATACTTTTAATTGTTTGCTTTTTTTGTTATTTAGTTTATTCATTATTATTTTTAATTTATTTTTTTAAAAAATAAAATAAATAAAAATCTTTCACATGAGTAACTTCTTTAATTAATATCTTAAAAATGTTAGATACCGGTTAAGATTTTCAAGCATGAGCCCAATTTGATCTTTAACATGAACATGAGTAATCTCTTTAATATTTTACATTTCATACCTAAATATTGATTTATTCCTACTTTTCTTATGTGTACGTTGAGATTGTTTGATTACATTATTAATCTATATGAAAACTAAAGTGTAGTTTGACGTGTAACCAAATTTATCGATTGTTGACACTGATTAATTTTATACATTTTTATAATTTTATATATTATTAATATTTTAATAAATCGATTATAAAAATTTAGTAATATAATTATATTTGTTATGTATGTAAAATTTTTAATTGATACGATATTTCTATCATATCAATAGAGAATAATATCTTTTTAATATATATTTAATAATTAATTTTTATATTAAACAAATAGTTAAACTATTTTAATTTACTCAAAAATCGGCATATATGATTTATATAAATAGAGTATAAAATATGATATTAGATTAAATAAATATAAATAATATAAAAAATTATGAAAACTTGTAAAATTAATTTAATTTTATAGTAATATAAATGAATCCATTCTTGCTCTATGTGTTATTAAATTAAATGACAAATTATTTCAAAAGCTAAAGTAGCAATATGCTTCCACATGCAAACCAAATAGATACTTAAATAGATTTGCATGTGAACCTGAATGTAGAAGAAAATGAAAAAGTAAATAAAGGTTAAAGTAACAATATATATATGTATAACCAACAGGCAAGAAACTGGTAAAAAAATAAAAAGAGGAAACTGATATTAAGATTCGTTCCAATATCATACTAAATAAAGTGGTCAGTTATACCGAAAGTTGAAACCCATAAAATAAATCCAACTTCTCTAATTAAATTCCGACATATATATATATATATATATTAATATTTAATATTTAAAACTGTGCTGGTATTTGAAATTAAAATTTACTTATAAATCACACTACCTATGGTTTATACCTCTCCCACATAAAAAAAAAAAAAAAAAAGAGGGAAGATTTGTTCTAAAACTAATAGTAATAACCACGAGGGAAAATAATTGATAATTAAATTCTGGATCAGTTACACAGTTGAAAATTTTCCTTAGGCAGTAGTCTTGTCACAAATTTTAGATACCTTAGATAAATAATATATTAATTCAAAGCCTGTCAGCTGAGTAGTCTCTTGTATCTATACTATCTATTCATCTTTAATAATACTACTATAATAGGAAGGTTTGATGAATCTTAAGAGTTGAAGATACAGATGAGTTAAACCATCATCACCATTTCAAATAGTAGTAAACACAAATGTAGCTGTAAAAACGAGTGCAAGAATTAAGCCAAAAATTTATCGCTATAGATTTTGATTGTTTGTTTTCCTTCAAGATAGATGTAAATGAAATATGCTGCGGTTCATGTGCATGAAAACTTCAGCTTCCGGAGTTAGATCTGAGAAGGATGACAGAATCGAAGGGAAAAGTGCCGGTAAAATGCAGCATATCTGTCCCGAGCATTAAGTAACACCCTTTTTTTTTTTTTTGGGGATTTGTCATTGCTGAGCCTTCAAATGCTAGTGATGGATTATCAGACATGTAAACCGGACATCATAACGCTGCATGATCAAGAGCCATTTGCTAGTCTCTTTAGAAATGAGACAACATCATCTGATGAACCAAGTAAATATCGAGCACTTGTACGAGTCCGTCCAACAGCACAGGAGAAGTAGTTATCTCCTTTGAGATCGAGCACGCTCCAGGAGATATTTTCCGGTGATGGACGCCGTACACTGCCAGTGCTATGGTTGTTGCCAGTTCTTTTATCGGGAGCTGGGAATGGCCGCTGTGTCTTTGTTTGTGATGATTTTGCCCCACTTCTGCTTGCCGGAAGCTTCAAAGGAGCTCTTCTCTCTGCAGGTAACCTTGCTCCATTACTTGGCTTGCTTCTTGTCATACTAGTTGCATCACATGGCAGCTCTGGCTCGAAAAAAGTGTAAACATCTTCGTCCTGGCAAAGTGATGAAAATTATCTCATCGTTAAAGGACATAAAATGAAGTTCAATACCATGCATGTCCTGGCATCTCTTTCCGGCAATTAAGGTGAAACAGAACAGTTTCAGCAGCTTCCATATCCTATTATCAGAACATAATATTTACTATGATTAATGAAAAAAAAAAAAAAGCTTATAACCACACGCTAATCCTTGGCAAAGCCTCTTATCTTGTTAGTTTTCTTGGGTTTGAGTGAAGGAGTTGTTGCTGGGTGCCCTTGCAATGGCCAACAGATGGCAATTATGTCAACACTGGGCATAATTAAGAAATGGATGCATAAAAATGCACATTATACATCCATCAATTTGTTGGTGTAATGTAATTTTTAACATTCCAAAGAAACCTCCTTCCAGCATACGATGATAAAGCAACATGTTAAAAGTTACCGTAGGACATTTCCCGCTTTAGCACCAACAGAGGTTGCAACTATGAAAACTTGCTTTAAGTAAAACATAGAGGCGAAGAGTATTCAAAAAAAAAAAAAAAATCTAACCTCAACAGCTACTAGAAGATTATATATCCCCTTCGTTGTGCATCGTCATACTTGGCTCAATATCATCTTTTAGCTATTTACTAGTTCTTAACCAAATATGGGAGCCTCCACGCCATGGTGAGATTGCTCCATTATGACATTAAGGTTGCAAAAGCAACTTACAGTTCAAGGCAAGGTAAGGCCGTGTCAATCTAAACTATGTTAATTGGACTCGGGTGTAAGTGTCAGATAAAGTATGTGTTTGACAAGGATATGTTAAAATTTTTTTTTTCTTACATTTCTTCATGTATTTTTAGGATCTTTGGAGGTCATATACCCATACCTATGTTCAAAAATGTATTGAACACAAGTGTCAAATATAAGTACTTCAAGAAAAAATGAAGAGTTGGATCAACATAGAATTCTACCTTTTAACCATTCTCAACCTCTTATGACTTTTTGGCTAATTGATTTTTCATTTTTATAGACTTTGAAAATATCAGTAGAAAGATGAGACAGTCACAGGCAAACAAAACTGCAACTCTTACCCATCTCACACAGATTTTAATAGTACTTCTAATCTAAAATAAAGGTATAGAGAATGCAGAATGGGATTTGTTTTAGGACCTGCAATTAGACCTGACAACTCATGTATTCGTATCATATTCGTATATTTTGTTATGTCATAATCGTGTTTAAGATATTTTATATTTATATAAATTTTGATATATTAATAATTAGTATCATAAGATTTTTAAAAATATATTTGTCTCATGTCATGTAGCATTTTTATTACTTTATACGTATTATATTTGTGTAAATCGTGTCTAAAATTATTATGTCTACCGACATTGATGGACCAATAAAATAAACCATCTATTACAACAGCCTCATTGCAAGCAAAGGTTAAGGCTGCATTGATGCCTCTCCTTACTATCTCTCATAATGCATGAGGCTCGTTTGTTTTATTTTAATTTTAAGCTAAAGATTCATTTAAATTTCTAACCAAATAAATGAGCTTATCGTTACTTAAGGTTTGAACTCTTTTAACGGTAATTACTCAAGTAGAAGCAATATATAAGGGTATAAATGAGACACTTGTGTTCACAAACTAGTAATGTTCATCTCAAATAAAAATCAAATTTGACTCGATCATTGTTGAGCCAAGCTCAAGCTATTGAGCAAGCCAAATTTGATTATCCTAATGCTTGACTTGAGCAGCTCGCGACCTTGATTGAGCTTTTTTTCTTACAATATATTTTTTTAATTTCTTAATTAGTATTTAAAAATCTCAATTTGAACTTGGACTTGAGCACAAATAATCAGGTTAAAAGTTGAGTGTATGCATCGAGCTCATTTTTACGACATAAATGAGCCTAATCGAGCAATTCAATTCTTATCTTGAATCAAGCTCAAGTTTTAAAGTGAATCTTGATCGAGCTCGAACTGAGCTTGAGCTTCTTATAGCTTGAGCTCGGCTTGGCTCAATTATACCCCTAGTGACACACCATATGACTACATAGCCTAACTAATGAACATGGTGCTTTTGTAAGGAAAGAAGTCCGTAGCTTAAACCTGTTTGTTTGCTATCCTAGAACATAACTTACACCTCAAAAGTCATAATGTAGGCATTCAAATAACTAAAAGAATTCTCTAAAGGCGCAATTCAGCAGAGAAGTTCAAAAGCTAATAAATAACATTCTTGCTTCTTTTTTTTTTCTCAAAAAAAAAAAATGATGTTTAACAACATATGCTAATATGAAACCTTTCAGAGTAGTTCAAATGATTTGAATAAGAATGTGCTTAAAGCAAGAATGATGAGAACGTTACCTTCCCCAGAAAATGTCCAATACAAAGGACATAATCAATTGGCGTTGTCATCGATTTACTGTGAACTATCTCTCCTAAAATACGATCAATAGCTGCCCCCTGCATTAAAATGAGATTATGAAATAGGCAAGCAGGCATCTCCAATGCCACTAAACTAAAAATATTCAAATAGATTAAAATAAAAAATTATGTATGGTGAACAAGCAGTTACCTTTGTAACACCAACTGCTCGCACCTCAACTGATCGACTTCCTTGAACAACATCAACAGATGCATTAGAAATTGGGCCGGTCCAGAGATGCTGCAGCATATCTCTTGCTTGAAGTCTTCCAAATTCAACATCTACAGACAAAATAACATGAAAGGAAACACGAGGAAGTGTCATACAAATGGAATGGTATCAATTAATGAAAACTTGGAAACCAAACAGACCAAGTACCTGCATACTTGTAATTCCATACAAGCGATGTATCACGAAAATCGAAATGTGATCTTGGTGTTCTTTCTGTGAAATACTCAAAAACATGCTGCCACCATGCTATAAGCATCATTAGACAAGCAGGAAAATACAAACTAGATGAAGTGCATGTTAAGTACAATTTAATTACCTTCACACTATCAACCCATTCCATATTCAGGTGTTCTGGCATGGTTGTCATCCAGGCTCCTTTTGTATGGCGTAGAAACATCCCATTTTCCGCGGCCAACCACATGTCATACTTCCCAAAGTTCTTTAAAAGCAATCAGTTGGTTTCAATAGAGGACAAACCGAGGTTAGAACAGAAAGGAAGAAAATGATCCAAGCATACCTTATCCAAGGTACGCCTGTCGCTCCCACTGAGGACAACCACTGTTGTCTTGGGATCATCACAGAGAGCTGTTAAGGGTTCTCTTAATTCTGGGTGCAATTTAAGTTCCATTTCTTTGATTTGATCACCTCTACTCCCAGGAGTATCCACCGGTTCGGTTAATGTTGCATTAAAACCCTGAGTTTGGACCATCCACAAGATGCGGTAAACAACAAGGAAAGCATACACAACATTGATGTAAGGGGAAAGAAAACCATAGAGCTAACAAATTGTTGAAATCAAGTATGATTCTTAGCATAGTAGATTTATCAACATCAGTAAAATAAGAAACACAAAGGCAACAGGAAGCAGTAGTCAACTTCAGATTATCACATCAACAATCAGAGATGGCAATGGTCAGATTATATAAAAATGTTTAAGCCAACTATATCTTTCTTTTGGTTGACACAAAATAATCAAAAGCCATCTTATACTTGCAGGCCCTGAATAAAGCGTTTACTAGCTGGGGGGCATTTCAAATAACAGAAAGATTCTAGATCAACAATCATACCAGTATCAGCAATCGATTGCTAGACTGCAAGTAACGTTCAATTGCATCATTTTGTGGAAGCTCAGGAGGCACCTTACTTGTCCTTAGTTGTGCTTCAACAACGGTATCATTCAATTCACTGCAAAGTAGTTATAGGAAACTCAAATCTCTGTGAATCCTGGCAATTTTTCCATGACATGGTTAGCACAACATGATGGACACATAAATTTCAACGAGGACAAATTGATAACATTTCTACTTTCTTTGTTAAATCATTGGAAAATAAAATGAATTGATCTTAGGAGTCGATACATAGGATTAGCATCAATAATCTCTAGCATTCCCTCCTTGCTAAGGCACCTGAGCTAAAGCAAATGGCCAAGGTGCAGTGACCCAACTTGGTGATACCAAACTTCAGACTCAACTAATATGGGATAACGCCAGTTAAATTTGCCCTTATGAGTAAGTCAAATACTAACTATTAAACAAAATGGGCTGACCATGTGAATGTTCAGTACAAGACGACAAATGATGTTGGCCGGCTACCTTGATAAAGCATCCAACTTAGCTGAAGATTGGTTGTAAATGGAAATGTAATAATAATCACGAATGATGGGAAACTTAGTACCTTTATTGGAAACTTAATTATATACAGATAAAGAAAATATCATATCAAGATAATTTCTTATCCCTCTACATTTTAGAAAGATAAAATAAGTAGACCTGACAAGTTAGTTTCCTATATGACTGAGGCAAAAACCAAGGCTGCTCGCTAAGTTGATTTGAAAATAGGTTACACCTTTTCATAGTGTACTTCAACGACAATGGCAAAACCTAATAAACTTCTGCATTAAATTGGGAAAGGGTCATAGTGCAATGAGCTAAAAATTGCAGTAAATTTTCAAAATTTACTTGCACTTGAACAATTGTGAAGATCATAATTGCTTCAACTTTCATCTTCATGCAAACCTTTAAAAGCAAAAACAATGTTTTTAACAGTAAAATTCTCCATTGCCAGATTTTTCATAAAGAAATCCAGGCCTGGATTTAGCAGAGTATATTTTTACACTTAAAAGTCGTGTTGAAAGTGAAATAGAACTAGTTAACTAATAATATAGAGGAAAATCTTCCTGGCTTATGTACGTTCTAGAGAGTTTCAGAACTCCAGTACGAAAGAGAAAGAGCCAAAAGATGTATTTCAATATTTAACACCGATATTGTATGCATACCTTACAAATGTTTCAGCCCATTCTTGAGCTGTGTGCGTTGTCACATGATGAAAATTGTGGCGATGTCGCTTCTCCCTTTCTTCAGCTTTCATGTTCAAAGCCTGGCCAATTGAAGCAGCCACTTCAGTGATATTCCAAGGATTTACTAGGATAGCTCCAGCACCCAGAGACTGTGCAGCACCAGCAAACTGCAAGATACATCAAGGATATTTAGGTTAGAAAGAATATTTTTCACTAAGTTGAGTAAAGCATTGTCACCTACAACTTGTCTATGTAGCATGAAAGCGAAGCGCTGTGACAATTAGTTTCATTCAACTAAAAAACACGCAATGAAAACTTTAAAGTAGTAAGTACTTACTTCACTGAGAATGAGGACCCCTTTCTTTGCATCTTGGCAAGCAACAAACTCATAACTAACAAGGTTCATGCCATCCCTTAAAGATGTGACAAGTGCTACATCTGAAGAAGGAAATTTCATCCATTATTACAGACCACAATCCACAACTGAATAACGGCATAATGAAAATTTAAAAACTAAGAACCATATCCTGGAATAATTTAGTAGAAGTTCAAGCCCAAATTGCCATCATCATATGAGCATTGCATCGTGCAGAGAAGCAATATTCATCGAAATTGCTAATTCTGTGCTCACATTCAATTGACATTCCAGGTTACGATGACAACAACTTCATGATAAAATCTCTAAATACAATTTATAATTAGTGAGTTGACCCCATGTTTTGCACAAAAATCTTGGACTTTTCCAGATATGATTCTTTAGAGAACAACTATCTGCCTTTTTCCTTAGAACCATCAAAAGAGTCTCAAGTTTCTAAAATGTTACAGACGTTATATGATTCTTCAATGGGCCATAAAAACAGTTTTACTGCATTGCGCATTCATTTCTAGAAATAGCCAATGAACTGATCATGTTTTCTGCAGAATATTGCTTGCAAGAAGCGAAACCAGGGTCTTTGTTTGTGCCTTAAGTACTAACTGTAGTTTAGAACTACAACAGATAACCAAATCAATCAACATCTGAAACCGTAGGAGCACAATTTGGAAAGCAAAAGTAGAAGAGTGGGACTAATATGATAAAGTTCAATGGTAAAAGAATTAAGAATCAAACTAATAAATTGGACAATGAAAAAAAAAAGACAATACAACACGTACCGGTAACAGCATATAATGCACATAGCGCATGAAAATCAAGCGAACGATCCTGTAGAGAGAAAAAAAAATGCATTAGAAGATTGCCCAGTGATTAAAATCTATGACAGCAAAGAGAACTTAAAATATGATCTATCTTGCTGTTAAGATCATAAATGGGTTCAGTTATAACAAATTAAGAAACATTCATTTCAGGATAAGACGCAAATACAAAACCTGAAATTTGACCTAACATAACTAGTATAATTCATTTTATAGTACAGACAATATATCATTCTCCTGTAAATTAACATAACTCATTCTAGTCCAGCAACTTCATAAAAATAAAAGTTCGGAATAATGTTATCTAACAATATCCTCAGAAGGCAAGCACTTCCTTGCATGTAAAACATTTAGTCATTTTAACCTATCTTCCCAAGGTGCTATACCACATAATCTAACTATGAGGATAGAGGATCTACCCAAAAAAACCTCGTAGTAAACTTTTACAACTTTCTTTGGAAGGGGGAGACTAGAGGAAAATCAAGTGAAAAAGGTAAAATTTTATTGCCCTGTCTTTGAGATCTTGGGTAGAGGATTCAGAGGTGAAAGTTACCACCCAAAATTTATTTTTAGTAAAGATTCAAATTTTGGACTGTTAATTCTGGGGAAAAAAAAAACCAAAATGAACAATCCTTGATTCTACTCTAATTTTGAAACAAGGTAAGGAGAACTGTTTCTTCTACTTTATTCTACTCTCTCTTCCATTTAAACTCTCAACCAAATTGCCACTCTTTAACATATACTTTTTTGCATGGTGTTCCGTATTTCTCTCCTACCTGAATAACAGCAACCCAGCTGTTTTCAGTCGTCTCTAATACATGTAACTATGTTCAAAACAGGAAGATAAAATGATAAATGCTAGTATGTTATGATACACAAGGCAACAGAGATCCTAAAGGCAAAAGGATTCAAATCAAAGCGTCCTTGAAGCTGGAAGACAAAATATAGGCAAAGCATATCAAGCATTAATTATTATTAGGATGTCAAAGACAGACCAAGTGATGTATTGGTACTGCAGTCAATGTTCCAAATCGGCCATTAATACGCCCAACAATTTCATGAACCTGGCTTGTAAGTTTCTGATCTGCAAACAACAGTGAGTTAAACTAAGAATTACATTCAGCCAAACATGTTAATCAGGAATTTTCCTCATAATTTCAATATTTAAAAAAATGATCACATTAAAGGTTAAAGATAATATGACCCAATCAATCATGCATAATGGACCAAAGGACTCTGTAAGGCAAAGTTGATGACGTTATTTTCCAGCCTTTTGCATATACTTCTAGAGTTCAGCAGTGAACCATATCAAATTCTTTTCATTGGACAAAAGAAACATAAACAAGTTTCTGAAGAGTGAGGATCACCGTAAATAGAAGAATGTTAACTATCTTCAGCTTTGGTCAGAAAGCAAAGCATACATCAGGTAAGCAATTAATGAATTACAATATCAGATTTAAATGTCAAAGCTTGACTCTCCTTGGCAGCATACAGAAAGATAGAAAGGCTTGACGTCATCTTACACAATCTCCTAGTTCAAACTTCAGGCATAAGGCTTATTATCCAGGAAAACTAAATCTTTATAAATTAATTGACATTCTTAACATATTTTGGCATGCAATTGATGATATCATATTGTGTACAATGAGGGAATGAAAAACTCAAGCTCATGTTGCAGCCTGCACTTTTTTCTTTGAAGCTTCTAATTGCTAACCAATATGCTTGGCCTGGTCTAACCTGCTCAGTTAGCAACATCCGGATGCTCTCTCTATGCCTGTTCGCTAGTAAAGATACAATTGACAATCCCAGAACAGACTTAAGGTTAAAAACACTTACCCACATGCTGCCCAAGATGCATCTCAAAAGAGTATTAAAAAATAACAAGAACAGCAAATCTAGTGGTATAGGTTATCCTTCTTGCAAAGGAAAACTAACTCCAGAAATATGCTAAATGTCGCACCAATGCATGAAAAGTATTGGAGCACATATCTACAAACAAGAGAAAGGAAAGAGCGTACATTCTGGAACATCAGTTCTTGTTGGCACTGCAATTTGCAGCAAAACCACTTTATCATGCCAGTTACGATTTTCCTCAAGGAACTTTTCAAATGCCAGTATCTTTTGGGGAATTCCTTTAATCATATCAAGACGATCAACACCAAGCATTACCTGCCAAGTTTGGACAGTTAACAATAAGCACACAGAGCAACAAATAAAATAATAAAATCACAACAATATAAGGCTACAAAAGACTTCTATAAAACCCAAAAAGAAAAGAAGATATAGAGGAGATAAATGTTCCTTTCTACATGGAAACTGGCAAACATTTCTAATGTCTGTAGCTTTGAATGGTAAATCAGAAATAATAATAATAAAAAAAAATCAATCTAAAAGGGATATATAGCTGCAATTGAGCCAGATGCAAGCTAGTTAAACATGGTTCTCTCAATTTTAAGCTCCTACAACCTTGAGCTTTGGTTAAGAAGAATAAGGGAAAAAAAAGGCTGCATTTAGAGCAAATGATGAGTAGATTTAAAATATATATATATATATCATCCTATATTATTGGTGTTCACTTAAAAAGTAGGATAGGATGACAAATTGTATGACTCATGATACTAGTATAGGATGACTCAATTTGTGGAAGTGGGCAGGATTATTTCAATCCTATGGTATGTGATTTTAGGTATCCTCCCTTCATTTCTGTCTGCTGATTTCCCCCTAAAGTTTCAATTTTCTTTTAAAATTTGTATTACAATAGAGTTGTCTACCATTCAATCTTGCTCACAACATAGGATAGAATGATGCCATCAACACTATTATATTATCCTATCATCTCCATCATCCTCGTACTAAATACAGACAAAAATTTGATAATGCAATCTAAAAGCACGACAAAATCAGCAGCCAAACATATCAAAAGAGATAAAAGGGGAAGAAAGCTAAAAGGATAAGCATGTAGGCCCCAGAGATAGGAAGCAATTTTCAACTTTTAGTGACCATCAGTGAAATTTAGTTGACAAACATACACGGTCAACAACTGAAGAACACAAAAGCAAATAAAGTGAAACTGTAATGATTAAGATAAGCATATTTAAAAGAAAATCAAACAAACAAACAAACAAATCAAGCAGAAGTAGACACCATGAAAATACTAGTGATTTAGCATATGAATAACATGCTAGCATAATTATACATTCTGATATTATATTAAAATATCATAAACTATGCATACATGTCTACAAGTCTATATTTAGAATCAAAGATCATATATATATATATACACACACATACATAATCATAATTTAAGCATGGCCCAACTGAAAATCAGGCTACCATTTTATACTCAACAAACACTGAATATAGTTTTAGTCAAAACAATCAGACATATGTTGATCAAATACTTACAAAACCAGAAATCACAGGTTCCAAATTTAGAAAACAAACAAGCAGATGAAGAAATTTGAAGAATATAATAATGCCATAAGGTAAATAAAGCATCTACCTTTCGGCCAGAAAACCTTTCTTTCAATTCTTTGATATGTTCCTGGACCTCAGGAAGCTCAAGTGCACGTATGAACCGATCTGAGTCTATCCCAATAGGAAACTGATGTTTCAAGCAATTAAAGAACCAAAAAAAAAAAAAAGAAAGCATAAGCATAAATTGCAATTCATTTGAAGGAAAAAAAACACGATTAAAACTAATATTCTTAGTATAGCACAGAAAGCGACACGCTACAAAGAAAATAATGGCGTAGGAATAATCAAGTGAAAGGATGTAAAGGAATCAAACGTACTGCAGCAACACGGGTCAGCCTTCCTTGATCTTCAACTCCGTCAGGTGTACCCTCAAATCCAAGAATTCGAGTGCAGGCACTAACAAAATGTCTGGCATAGTCATAGGTATGGAAACTGGAACAAAGACAACAAAATAAAAATAATGTTCAACTGCACATTGGCAAATAGTTATACAAGTCTGAGAAACACACTCTCAGAGGTGAAATAATCAAAGGGAATTAAACACTTCAAATTGATAAAATCTTAATACCTATTAGAATTAAATGCGGTCCATCTTAAATCCAAATATCTACACAAATAAGGATTATTTGGTTTTAGTTTGTCAACCTTTCTTCAACAATAAGCATATCACCTTCTGCTGAAGATTTTCAGAAAGTTCAATTGTAAAAAGTCATGCAAATCTGAAACCAAAGAATCCCGTTTGTTTGGTTTGAACTATGGAACACGTTAGTTATGATAAATGAAAATAACAAATTTGCACAACAACGAAAACTTAGAGAATCTGAAGATTAAAATCATTAATAACAAGGCTGAGAAAATGTGATTGCAATAAAACTGTCAATGGAAATGTCCACCATTCCACTCCAAATTGTGAAACAATGGACCTGGCATAAGTACAAAGAATTATCAAAGCAAAAATTTGAAGGTTAGATAGGCTACGGGTAAATTTTATCTAGCTATACTATGCGAATCAAGGTTTCATCAATAAAGATAGATTGATAATTTATATTTGAAAAGTAAAATATATCAATCACGTTACGACAAAGAACAATAACATAAGTGAACCAAAATTCAGTAGAAACCTACCCAACCAAGTCAGCAGCAAGAACTGAACGCAAAAGCTCAGATCTGGATGGCAGTGTCCTATGAATTTCAGAAGAAGGGAACGGTGTATGAAGAAACCAACCGACTTTCATCTTGGTGTTGTATTTCTTCAAGCATTCGGGAAGAAACATAAGGTGGTAATCATGGCACCAGACAACATCCCCCTCTTCATAGTGCTGATTTACAACATCAGCAAACATTTGATTGGCTTTCTTGTATGCAGCAAACTGGGACTGGAAACTTCTTGTGGTAGCAAGGCGATCTTCTTGTGGAAGTCCAAGGTAGTGAAAAAGAGGCCACAAAATATTGTTGCAATAACCATTGTAGTACTGATGAACAATTTCTTCATCCAGGAAGACTGGGATGCACCTCTGCAATGATAAGTGCCTTCAATCTAAATAGCCTATACCACATATAATCAGATTGAATTCCAAAAATAATGTTTCAAATGCAACTAAATACCTTTTCAGCTAAAGCTTTAGTAAGTGCTTTCTGCCCAATCTCATCTGGAACATTTACACCAGCCCATCCAATCCACCTTGCCTCGAACTCCTTGACACCTGGAAATTTCATCTTAAATTATTCGATTCCAGTAATGGAAAATGTAGAAGTGTTTACACATGAACCAAGTGAACCAAGTAGTCAATATCTTACCCAAGAGAGCAGTTACTAGACCTCCAGCACTTATTTCCAGTGTCCATATGTCTTCAGCTCTCCTAACTGCAGAAACTGGAAGCCTATTGGCCACTACCAAAAGCCGTTGCCTGAAAGGCCTTCCATCTTGTCTTTCGCATCCCTCAGCCAGTGCCCTTGCAGCTGCAGCTTCTTCCAAGTATTGTTCGACAAAAGCAACCCTAGAGTTGTCACCTTCTCTAAAACGTGGGCCATTCTCAGATACTTCAGCCCCTCTATGATTATCGATCACCTCATTTGAGTGGGAAGCTCTGCTGCTTTTCCTTTGCTCCCTTAGCTCTCTTTCCCGCAAGAGGCGTCCCACACGAGTTGGTATATAGGTCGAATTATCGTTGTACTTGTTTTCAGGCATACGCTCAATCTAGAAACCAACCAACGATGCCGATTTTATGAGCTCTCAGAACAATAACGTGTCCTGCATTTTTATTTTAGTAAATTACGCCGTAGAAAACAGCATAAGCCACAGAAAGCTCTGTATCTTCCTAGAATTAGGTACTAAGAAAACAAGACTCCCCGGCCAATAATTTTGTACAAACAGTTAATAAGATTTCCATTGCCGTTATAATCTTGTGATTGCCTAAATTTCACGAAAAAAAGAAAATACCAAACAAAAAGACAGAAAAACAGAGGAAAAGATAAAAATAAAATGGGATCCACAGAATTTGATGCACAAATGGGGTCTACCATGAATTGCTGTAATAATTAAAGCCTGAGATTTCTTTCAGAACAAAATCCAATATTGAAAAATGAATAAACTTCGTCACAATCAAAAAAAAAAAAAAAAAAACCAAGAATGAGACATTAGCAGAGCAAGAGAATATAACATCCATACGGCTATCTGGTTCTTTTCACTTTTCAATATTTCGCAGCAACCCATCATTCAGATTAAAATCCAATCCTTTGCATAAAGGAAAACATGGAAAGATTTTTTTCCAATTAAAACATTGAAATTTTAACTAGGAGAACCTACCTTAATACTGTCTTAACACGCTTAAAAACAGCAAAATTACTGAAACAAAAAAAAAATCAATTCCCACCTATAAGACCAAACCCCCCAAGCAAAAAAACCAAGATTTCCTATACGACAATTTGGCCTGTTTATGCTCTGCTACAACAGATGAACTTTTGTATCAAGACAGACTGGAAGAGCGAACGGTTAGATGACAAAGGTAAAGACATAAGACAGAGAAGGAAATTTCCAGAGTCTAGTTGGGGGTGGGAAAGATTTATCATAGCAAGAGAAAAAGTAAGGAAGGAACACGATTGTTGTGAAATCTTTATATGGGTACATAAAGCCAGCCATGCAGCTGCAAGTGACACCAGAAAGAATATAAGATCGACTTGAAAAAGGAAAGAAAAAATTTTTACCACCAAAAATATCAGATAATAAGACGTGCAGTAAAATACTAATCTAAAACCTCGGAAGATGTAAGTAAATGGGACACAACAATCTGCCAAGTAATTTAATACAGTGTTTAAATGATTATCACTAAAATATTTCGATGACGAAAGCACTTAGGAGTAATTTTCTGCTTTTCCTGCACGGTCCTCGATGGTTCCTCCTCATCAGGTAAGACAACGTAAGCATTTTTCCTGGTCATATCGGAAATTTATTTATGCTGATTTCCAAAGAAGTCTGAACCGCTTCAATTTATTTTTTTTTTGGGATTTTTATTTATTTTTTTGTTTCAGTGAGAAAAAAATTGCGGAAAAGTTTGTCTTATAACCCCATAAAAGGGTCATCTTTTGTCTTTTTCAAATAATATAATACAATCAAATCTCTTTACTTATTATATTTAATAATTAAGCTTGTCCTATTTTCTATAAACAACAACGAAAACAAAAGTTTAAACCCTTTGTTTTGCTTTTCAGTGGAAGGAAACAAAAGTTCATATTTAAGCTCTAGCCAGTGTCATTTGCTGGTTTTGTCAAAAGGCTCAAGATATCAATGTACTATCCTTGAAAGCATACTCTAGGATGCAAAATAGAGAGGAAACAAGAGCCGTCACCATAAACAAATTAAAGTGACAAGTGCATAAAATGGAAGAAAGTGACTAAAGACTATTAAAAAACTAATAAAGCTGATAAGATATTAGATAATAGAAAGTAATAACGTGGACACTTACTTTCTTTAAAGTTGCATGCAAAATAAAAAAATTGTGATAAATTTCTTTACCAATTACTATCATCACAGCTTGTTTCCAACCCAAAATTTTGGCTTTTTTTATTAGTTATTATTAATAAAGTTGTATTTGATATGTTGATTATAATTTTTTTAATATTATAAACAATATTAAGAATCTATTATATGTTTAATTTTTTAAAAAATATTTTAATAAATTTTGAAAGATATGCATTAACATAATAATTTATTTATAAAATTTAGAAACTTGACTATGAATCAAATAATTACTCTGATCAACATTTCAATGAAACTGATCCAATGCAATTTTAATTCTTTTAAAAACCAGCATGTGGTTGATATCAAGTTGTCCCTTATTCATTGTAATTGACCAAAATTTAAAAAAAAAATAGAAAAACTCTAAAAAGTATGCAAAAATGATGTGCAATGCAACGATCAACCATTTTAAAACGAGTCCAATATCATATTTTTTCTTACATCTAGATGAGAAAATCTAAGAAGGCCCGTGGTAACTGCTAAGGTGCAACTTTTGGTCTAAGAAAAGAAACAACCTGTAAATCGAAATCCGAGTTGTCAAATTAAGTATACTATGTTACCGTGAATGAATATTTCAATATATTAATGGTTCAAAAAAGAGAAATAGTAAATCAATGTTATATTTTATGAGTACTGCTATTTTTTTATTTTAATCTCATTCTATATTTATAAAATGTTTCATATTACATAAAAATATATTTTTATAAAATTTATTATCTAATACTATATTTATAAAATTTTTCATATTCTATTTACATAAAAAATTAAACAAAATAAACATTGTATACCTAGACAGGATGCGTGGCACGAGAGGAGCATTCTAGGCATGAAAAGGACCATGCATGATAATCATGAATTGTTCAAAGTTGTTTAAACTTTGAACAAACATTTTGTTTGGTCTTCACTATATTCAACACATCACATCATTCTCCACCTTGAAAAAATTACATAAAACGTTCCTGCGATATTATTCAATAATGCTTTTCACGTTTAAAAGAAAGAAAACATCTTTAAACAATATTATTCAATAATGCTTTTCACATTCTAGGTATTCTAAATACGTTTTATCCAAAATCCTCCTATTTGATTCACTTTCCTCTTCTTTTTTTGGTTAAAAAAATCCTTTTTTAACCATTTACTATTCTTTTTCTAGTATAATTTTTACCCATTTTGTTTGCCCTGTTTTCTTGATGAACTGTACCCTTCGCAATTCTGCCTTTCTCTGTGATAAATTAACAAAGATTTTGGGGAGATCTTCCCTTTAGCATTTTTTAAGTAAAAATTTTACATTTATATTATATATTTTTACTTATATTCATATTTTAATCTCACTTAAAAACTTTAAAAATTCTACTGATGATATATAAATTTATAGTCCCTTGAGCCTTTCTCATGCAAAAGAGTAAATAAGTAAATGCACAGACTGAGCAACCCAAAGCGCATTTTATAAAATTTTTCCCCTCATCAATTATGAACTGAAATGCAACTGCATGGAAAATAAGCAACCAGAAGGACGGCAACAATTTTTCTTAGGTTTGTTATGTCAGTTAGATCACGATAATATTGAATAGACCAAAGAACAAAAGCAATGAACATTTGTTAACCCCTGCCCGTGATGAGTGGGGGGAGCTGCTACTAGTGTAGCCCTTTGGCCTTTGAGTGGTGCGGCCAGCAACCTTAAAACTGGAGGCACCAGAAAAAGCAAAATTTTGGCCTGTGGGAAGAACAAACAAATGGGGCAACCATTTCTCTTTTTGTTTTTTTTTCCTAGTGGAAATTTCAGAATTAACAGACATTTTCCCACCTAGGGACATTGACGCAACTCACGAACGGACATGTTTTCTTATTTAGTAAAAGCACCTAAGAGACAAAATCAAATGCTTGGTCTACACGTATTCCTAATCCGATTCCTTGAAAGAAAATTTGAATGGCAACGACTTTTACCCATATTAACAGATAGCATATATAAGGAATCTCCTTGGTACCTAACCTGATGGTCGAAAATGATTTGCCACCAACTTGTACTGTATATTGATTAGAAGACTCAGACACCTAAGCTGGTAACACGTTCTGCATATTGCAAGCAGACTTTGAAAGTCAAAAAATTAAGAGATTCCAAAGCATAAAACAATTCACACCAAAAGCAATTTCAAGTCATTCTGTTACTATAGCTTAGGTAAACAATAGCAATCAAAGAAAACAAGACAAAAGAAAAACAGAGACAGCAAAGACAATGCATCCATGGACTTCAGCAATATGGAAAACACAAGCAATTTGGTGCCAAAAATGTCGGCATTAATGATACAGATGGGTAAGTGAGTGCCGCTACTTACGGTCTAAGAGCAAAAAAGGCAGGCCTGCATTGACTTGCTCGAAGGGAAGGGAGCATTTAGCAATTTATGGTCCTCAAAAGTGTGATAATGAGCAAACAGAAATATCTTGTTTAAATATCTTTCTGAATGATGATTATTATCCTTATAAAAAGCGAAGAAAAGGACCATAATACATGTGACTAAATCAATGAGAGAAGGGAAAAGGAAATGAGCAAAGACCAGAAATTGACAGAAAGGACTTGCATGCTGCTTTGTTCTTTTTCACGGCTAAACCAAGGCAAGTGGAGTTGGTATTATTGCCTGTGATCACTGGTCAGAGATAGAAAGAAAGATATGGGAGGATCCTAGAGCGTGAGTGCCCGTGAAAAGAGACACTGGTCGCCAGGGAATTTTCAGTGAAGGCATGAATTTGTCACTCGTTTCGCGAAAGGTTTAGTCCCCGCAATTTGTGGGTCCCGTAAAAATTTATGTCACAGACTACTTGCCTCCTGGCCAAATCACCTGATGAGATGATACTAGCCATCCATTCTGGCAAACACTTTCGTGGAACAACAATGACCTCATAGACATGTCAAAATACTGTAAATATATATATATATATATATATTGAAATTTATGTTGAGCCTAAGAAGAAAGCATTTTAATGTGGTCCCAAC
>JBBYHO010000001.1:14193358-14209495 GCA_038382025.1 Adansonia gregorii | reverse complement strand
AATTAATTAATGACTACCTAGCATTTAAAAAGAATAAAATCGGTGAATAGGGAAAATAAAGTTAGGAAAGATGCCCTTTAGTTGTGAACCACAAATATAGTTCATAGAATCATTTCCACCAGGAAACAGAAAAGTAAGTGTCCAGCGACAAAGGAACCCAAAACGGACCCCTACACCATAAAGGGTCTTGATTGAAAATTTTATTTTTGTTTTGATTTAAAGAGAAAATTTTCATGCACGTAGCAATCCTATATCGGCCTTTTGGGATTCCCTTAGCCTACTCAAGATTTTGTATCTTTTTGCAATCTTTCTATGCTATTCGATGAAATATAAATATAAATATAAATAATAAGAGTTTTTAAATTTTATAAACATGTTTATAAGAGTATATTGCATGTTTGTTTTATAATTCTATGAACTTTTTAAATTATAGTTTAATGGATGCATGACTATCCTGTGAAGTTCAATTAAAAATTCTGTGATAAAATTTATAAAATAAATTTTTTACGGAGTAAGTTTTAGTGTCTAGAATCGTATAATGAGAATATAACAGAGATATTAAAGAGTCAAGTAACGATTTGAAATTTGTTAAAATATTTTTTTAAATTTTTTTTAAATTTTTTATTCAGATTTGAATTTAATTCAATTTAACTTAAATTATTATTAAAAAATATTAAAAAATATTTTATATTTATACTGAAAACAATATACAAGATTGTAATTCTCCTTGTCGTTTTTGTTATTATTATACCGGCGAGGGCCAACGTCCACAAGGAGCCCAGAATAGCTGTCACTCCAGCTCATCTATGGGTAGCTCAACTCTAGGGCACACATGTAAAATTATATAACATCGGGTATTCTATTAAAAATAGTAAACTAAAACCTATTGCTTACCTTGCTGTCTAACTACTTTCTCTTTTCTCAAAACTTTCATGAATGCGTCTCATAATATCAATTTTAACATCCTCCTAACTCTTTACTTTTGCGGTGCGACGGGTGAAAATTGTTACTATATTTCTAAAATGTCTTTTTCCTCAACCACAAATAAAGGATCGAAAAGGAGGAAAAAGGTACCTTTATCTTAGCGACACAACACCCTACATTACAAGATTCCCCTAAGATGCCAACATTCCATTTTATCTCGGTGAAAAATGGAAACTAATTAAAGGGTGATGGGATAAAATTGGGACCATTTTCCTCATTCATCTTATTGACTTTGACATGCCAAAATTTACACTTCAATAGGAGAAATAAAATAAATCAAACACAATCCTTGTTGATAAGATGTTAAACATTAAGTTCCAAATATTTTCTCTTTTTTGATTATGACAATTAGGGAATATGCCTTTCAAAGAGAGAACATTTAATTGTTTTTAATATTTGAAATTGTTAGGGCTTGATCACTTGGTTGTCGTTCTTCAATTTTGGGTTTTAATTGTGCTTAATAATTTAATTATTTTAGGATGATTATGAAATTTGAAAAAAAGAAAAAGAAAAATGGAAATAAAATTATAAATAAAATGTTTAATTCAAGTAGAAACTGTGTTTTCTTCTCACTTTAAAAAAATAAATTTAAAGAGAAAGGAAAAGTTCAATCATCCGTTTTTCTTTCTTCCAATTTCCCATTCACTATAAATGAAAGAGGCGAAGTAAAAAAATATCATTTTATTTAGCTAAATACTTAAATTATACTTGAAAATCTTTTTGATAAATTTCTATCTTTTAATTAGGTCTGATTAAATCCTTAAAAAATATTTTTCTCTAATTAAAATCTTAAAATATTTTTTTTGTTTCATTAGTCCCTATTCCTCTAGTAGTTTTTTAGTGGTTATCACACAATATCTAGGTTTAATTAAAATAAAATTGGTGTTTGTTATGGAGTAATCTTTTTAAAATCAAAGGTGATCTAATCATGGTGACTAGATCATCATGTTTGGTGGGGAACTTAGGAATCCTATGTGGCATTGATCATAGATCACCGTAAGTGATTACATCACCTTATTACGAGGTGATTTGAATTCCACCCAAAAGGGTGAAAAATTTTTATTATTGAAGGAAATGACATTCAATTTTTTAAAATACAAATTACTCTCTAAATGATGCCTATAAATATTTAATTTTATAAACAAATCTCTACTTTTTAATCATCTTATTAAAGACAATTTATGTGACTATTAGATATGAATATGTTAAATAACTTTGAGTTGTATTTTTAAGTACTAGTTCATACCTTATAATTTTTTAGAGAATAATAAAATTTTATTTTATTAAATTGTTAATTCAATAAAATTTATTATTGTTGCTTTCATTAATTAATATTTTTATTAATAATAAGGTTATTTTGTGTGTTTCATGTTCAATAATTTTATTTTTTATACAATACAAAACATAGTAATTTCATATCATTAGTGATTAAATCAGCTTACTGATCTTATCACTGTGGTAATAGAATATCATTAGCGATTAAATACTACGTACGGGTTTAATTAGATACAAAGAAGAATAAAAGGTTTACTAGAAAATTTTTAGAAAGTACATGAGACATTTTAGTGTTTTATCCGTTTTGGTTTTCATTTGTTCCTTCATCATTTCATTCTACCAAAAATAGTGTAAATAAACAATTATCATGTTTAATGAAATTGTTATTGAAAATTTCATAGCAAGCTAATAACAAAACTTCATGTAATTTATTTTTTCTTCAAATTACTGATTTACCCTTTTCAATCTTTATTTATGTAACTATCTGAAAAGGATGTTACCGAATTAAATTTCCTTGAATTCATAGCTTTTGGAAGTCTATCTAGCATACATAGCATGATAGGCTTGATAGCTAATGCTCAGTTGGCCTTTTTTAGTTGTATGAAGATTACCATAAAAGCCTTCACAAGGAATTCATTGCTGCCTTATTACATTTTTTTCCTTTAATTTGAAAGCTCAAAGAGATTAAAATTTAATCCTTATTAATTTTTTTTCTTAATTGAAAACGTAGATATTGATTAATAGAAGTATATTAACATATGATATTGTCTTCATTAATGCCAAATTACTTTGTTTAAATGTATCTCTCAATCACTCATGGACAAATTAACTAGTGCCTATCACATCAACATGCCAAAATATTTGAGGATTTTGACTCATTTTCATGCCAGTTTCATCAATAATGAATTGAAATTGACTCATTTTTCTATGGTATGTATGTCATCAAGATTTTTTTGTTAATGTTTTATTCACTATATTTAGTTTAATTAGTTCGTTATTCACTCTTTTTATGTATATATTATAATATTTTAGATTTATTAGTGATTTTAGTTTTGCAAACGAAAAAACAGTGCACTAGGAAGCATCAAATTTGTTTGGCTAAAATATTAAAAAATAAGCTTTTGTAATTGTAATCAAATAAAAAAATCTCTTAAATAGTAATATTTCATATTTCATTTACTTTATTTTTTTTTATAAAATTAAGATGGTTACAAATTGAACATTAGCCGCTAAAATTAAGAATAGAGTATTTTGTTAGAGGTGAGCACTCAATCAAGTCGACTGATTTGATTTTAAAATTTTAAAAATTAAATAAACTTGAAAAATTGATCAAAACTAATCGAAATATGAGTAAGACATCAAAAAAATTGAAACGAAATTACTAAGTTGGGTTCGGCCAGTTGTTTTGATTATGGGTTGTTGAGTTGGATAGGTGTAGTTTAATTTGGATTAGATAATACTAATTAGGTTGACTATTTGATTGTTTAGAAAGAAATAATATAATTTATATACAATTTTTTTTTACTGGTTAGGTTTAAAAAATATAAAATTATAAATCGATTAACTAAATCTATTTAAATCGAATTATTTAATCAAACAAAATCAAAATAAAAAAAAATCAAATGAATAGATCTGAATCAATTTTTATCGATTTAATTGATTAAACCAATTTGTACTCACTTATAAATATTCTATTAACATATCACTCGTTTCCCTTGGTTTACTTTGTAAGTTTCTACTCCTCGATCATTTGCCATCTGAAGTGCCTTGTTTACATTGGCAACCTAAGGCACCTACCCTAAAGAGTAGAGGAACACCCTCGCCCCTCTTATCCCTCTAAAGAGGGAAAGGCAGCAACTTGATTTTGAGATGATGAAATGGGAAGCAAAAGGGATCAGCAACTTCATCATTCTTTGGACAGGAAATTGAATCATCCCAAAACGAAAAAGATTAAAAAAAAAAAAAAGAAAAAAGAAAGAAGGTTTGATAATGAAACTTGAAGCAAAATGATAACAAGTCCTCCTCTTGTCTAGCCGAAATTGCTAGTACCCTCTGCCGATTGTTGGTAACTTTATTCTACAGAGAATCCTCAATGCATGTGTAACTTGTCCTTTAATACCTTTTTTTACTTACCGTCCATTTGGTAGGGAAGAAAGAAAGAAAGAAAAAAATGTAAGGAACCAAAAAATGTTGACCTAATGATTGAGTTACACGACAATATCGCTTGTTTTGTAAAACATTTTCTTTTTGTCAAACAAAGTCTATTAGGTAATTTGTAGTTGAAAATATAATAAAGGGATCAAGTGGAAAGTTTAAATGTGATTGAGCTATAAAATTATGATTAATTTATTAATTTTAAGATTATTTAAGATTCAAATTCAAAAACTTTCGAGATTAAAGTATATCATATTCTAATTATTAGAATGTTTCCCGTAAATTAAAATCAATCACTTTCACGAATTTAAAAAAAAAGGATTTATTTTATGACGGAGAAGTTAAAATGGAAGAGTGTCTTTCGGTTCATCTCGCAGACACAATGACAACTAGTAACAAGAAATTATATATATATATATATGTATAAAATATAACAACTTTGAATTTTTGTATACATTTTGAAATTGCGGTGTTGTGGAAGAGTCGGGCAATTTAGCATAATTCACTTTTATGAATGAGAGAAAAGCTGCATATACATGCATGCGCATGCACAAAATGGCAGGCTAAAACCTATGTCATTTACTTTCAGATTTCTTTCGTCCACTTGACACTTCTTTTGAACGAAGAAAATTTTCAAAAATAAAAAAGAAAGGGAAGTGAAAAACAAACCCTTTTGATTTGGCTTTAATATAAGACATTATCAAAAGGTAGGATGAAATCTGAAAAAAGGAATTCTTTCTTTTCTTTCTTGTCATTTTTTTTTTTCTCTTTTACATTATTCAAAAAAATTAATCAATGGGTGAATAGCAAAAAGAGGCAAAAGACAAATTTTAATTATTTGTATCACATTTCAACATTATTGCATATAATTATTTGTATTTCAAATATTTGGAAAATTAAAAAATAATAATTTTTATTTACAAAAATATCATTTGCTGAGTAAATAATTCATCTCGTATCAACAAAAATGTAAAATGAATTTGGCTTTTATAGATGGAAACAATGTTCACGTGGAAAATTGTTAAGCTAACAAACAATTTGCGGCAATCCATGTCCCGTGCGTCCAATGATCCAATCTGCAATAATAAAACATAGTGAAAATTGTACTAAAAGAGGGCCCATATGCTTAAGAGATTCTAGACCAAAGAATCATATTTCTACATTTTCCTACATGTGCGCATGTCTTCTGCTGCGACACGTAATCTTGGGTAGCGCAAAAACACGTAGAAAACCAAAAGCTGATTTAAACCGTAATGTTTATAATTTTAAATTAGATTATAATTAAATATATTTTTTGATTTAATATTTTAAGTTATAAATTAAAAAAATCATAATTATTTAAATAAAATTTAATTTTTTGATTACTTTTTATTAGTTTTAAATTTTTACAATAAGAAAATAAATATTTATTTCTAAATTGGTTAAAAAGACTAACAAATATTATATAAAATAGAGTTTTCTAAAATTTTAAAAACTGAATATTTGAATCGATCCGAACCAATTCCGTTCAGGTCGGATTGGCAATATATAGTATTCGGTTTGCTTTTTTAAAAAACCAAAATGCTGCACATTAAACGTAATTTTTTTTTTTCAAAGCTGAATACGAACATTTTCACCCATAATGTAAACAAGAGACTGAATCAAAAAAGGAAAAAGGGAAAAGGAAGGAATGAGGAAGTACTGGTGCGACGAGTGCTGTACAACAACAATGTTGCTAGTTTAGTTGTTTATCCCAAATTGTACATTAATTTAGGCTTCTAAAGGAAGAACTTAGCAAAGCCACACTGAAATACCATAAGCAATTAGCTCTCCATCCATATTGACATTAGAAAATGGAGTAAGCAATTTATCCAATTTCTGATTTGAAAGCAAGGCCGCCTAACTGCTCAATGCAATCAGATACCATCTTATCAGGTTTCGAGAGATCCACGTACCCTTGCATGAGAAAAACCATCAAAATACGGGCAATAGAAAAATTAGCGGTGTAGAAATAGTATCATTTGCAGCCATATAAAGAAAAGAATTTAATAGAGGTTTACCGGGGAGAAATCAATTAGCTTCGACACAACGGGGTAGAGCATAGTGAATTGAAGATGGACTGGGGTCTGTTACATCAATTACAACAGGACGGTGTTAGAGATATATAATGAATTAGAAATGATTGTATAAAGAGATCAGAGATAATGCACATACCATCTGATTGCATCTGCAGCCCATCTTGCGTGCATATCAAAGCCTGTCAAGTATCGGGATTCAGTGAGCTCCAGCAGCTATCAAGCACCCTACCTCCATCGTTGAATGTTGACTCCTGAGCAACAGTTGATATAGGAGTCCCTAAAACATACCGTGCCATCATCAACAAGATTGGATACCTCGGGAGGGTGAACTCTCCACCGATTCAATATACTGAAATCATAGTTACGAGGAAAGACAGGCTCATCTAAATATTTTTCCAAGTTTGATATCACAATTTGGCTTTGAGATGTCTTGTGGAGGAATTTGTTGAAGCCCTTTGGTCTATCTCTACTATCATTGCTACTGCTAGATAAGCGACTGCCAGGCAAAGTTGAACCCTGATCCATCACAGTCGAGCGGATAGAGTAAGCATTAAAGAGTTCCTTGGTACCGTCAGAGACTTCTTTGATTCGTTCCAAAGCAGTACTTCCATAAATCTGGGAATAGTAATAATCAACCAATTTCATCTTGAATCGGGGATCTAAGAGAGCTGATACTGCCAAAACTAAACTGCACTTCCTCCAATATTTATCAAACTTTGCCTTCATCTTCGCTGCCAATGAACTAAGAAAAATATCTGGGCTCTTGCACTTCCTCTTCATCTTCGCCTTCATCCAAAGCAGTACTTCCATAAATCTGGGAATAGTAATAATCAACCAATTTCATCTTGAATCGGGGATCTAAGAGAGCTGATACTGCCAAAACTAAACTGCACTTCCTCCAATATTTATCAAACTTTGCCTTCATCTTCGCTGCCAATTAACTAAGAAAAATATCTGGGCTCTTGAACCATTCAATCAATTGGACGTGAACAAATTTCGGGAAAATATATACTTGCAGTAGGGCATTTGTTACCGGAGAAGACATTGATGATTTCAATAAATAGTTTGAATACCCAGCAATAGAACTTGCCCATTACCACTTTTCATCACTTAAAGCAAGGTCCAGATCAAAGTTTGGCAAGTGACGGAGTGCATTTCTGTATTCTACGGCAGTCTCGAGCATTATGTACGTTGAATTCCATCAGAGAGGACAATCAAGAACAAAGCGCTTTTGGCTGTTGCCTCCAGTTTACTGGGCAATTTTATTGAACTTCCCTTGTATTGATTGTGAACTTTCAACATATTGAACACTTCTTCGAATCTTTTGGTCACCATTTGGAGAGCTTACATGGCATCTTGAACAATTGAATTTAGAACATGTGCAGCAGAGCGCAAATCTAATAATTGACCATGGATTAGACAAGCCTTATTTTCAGAAATTTGCTCTTTTATTCTCGGGACAATACCATCGTTAGTAGAAAAATCATCAACGGTCACGTAAACAACTTGCATTCCATGTCCCAATCCATGAGACACTTGATAATTACTTAGGAAAGCATGTCTTCAGTATGAGAAGAATCAAGTGTGACATAATTAAGAATCTTCTTTGGTAGTTTCCAATCATCATCAACGTAATGCACTCTCAAGCATAAGTAATTAGAGTTTTCTACTGACGACCACTTCTCAATGGTAAGATTAATTCTACCTTGCAATTTACTTAACATGGCATAAACTTTCTGCTTCTTCCCATAAATTTCCATACACGACAGCTCAATGGTGCTATTTGGCACAACATCAAACAATGGCAGCAGACTCTTGACAAATAGTTTGAATACAACATGTCAAACCATGGACAAGGGGTAGCCATGTAACATTATCATAAAGGCAAGATCAACCGACTTCGTTCTTGGTCGAATCTGCTGCTTCCAAGGTTGAAAACTTCGTCTTTTCTCTGCTCCTGTTCATACTTGACAATAGTGGGCTTAATATAACCCTTTTTTCTTTACTCTTCATTGTAATTGATATTTACAATGGTAAGGGTGTTATCTTTTTCGCTTCTCTTTACGGCAAGTAGTTGGGAAACATCATAGTTAGATCTTTTCAAGCTCCGCATTAAGTGACTTATCAGATGGTGGGTTCCACTATTACTTGCCGCAGTTCACTTCCTGTTGCAATGAACACATACTGCATAACAAATGTCAGCTTTCCTAACCCTTTCAAAGTGGTCCCATACAACAGAAGTCAACTTCTTTGGTTTCTTAGTCGCTGCTTCATTAGCCAACTCCATCGCTTAGGCTTCACAAGAACCAATTTCAGTATATTGAATTAAAGTCAAATGAAAAAAAAAAAAAGTTACCTCATTGGAAAAAAAATATAAAATACCTATTAATTCACAACACAAAAACATCAAAAACATAACAAAGAAATCATTGAAAATTATCAATAAATCCTGAAATGCAATCATAATTATGGCACTGGGACTTAATAAACATTAGGAGTAAATATCAATCATAAGTTATTGAATAAGCATAACCAAAGTAGAACAAAATAACGCCATATTTATTCTCAAAGTCCTACAACATGCAAATTGTTGTTGCCTTAATAGCATTCTAGTTGCCTTCAATCTTGCAGAAGCAATGCTATATTGCAAATTTGCAACTACACTTGGCGGGAGCATCCAAACAAACAAAAGGAAAAAACAAAAGAAAAAAGGAGAAACTGTAGGAGAGCAGAGAACACAAAGAAAGCAGGGGAGATGTTATACGAAGTGAATTAATGGACATATCAGCAAACTAACAAAGAATTATACTAATTACTTTCATTTCTCCAAATCAACCTCCCCCTCCAGCCCACATGCACCCCAAGAACACATAGACTCACATACACCAAATAGAAATGAAAAGAAATTGGTTTAGAGAGAAATAAGAAATTACAAGTGATAATTTCTTTCCCTCTTCTCTTCTATCCTAAATCTAGCTATCAAACGACAAGCATTTTCGAAAATCTCTCTAATGCACTTCTGTCATCAAAAAGACACAATAGAGCTGAAAATTTTTTCTAATCTGTAACATATAGGTCTTCTTATTTTTCAACAGCTCAAACCAGAAAACTGGGAGAGCCTCCAAGCCAACTTCCGGCAGATGTCTCGGCCTTATACCGCTAGAGCTCGTTTCCAACCAAGTTCCTTTGTGTAAGTATATAACAGGAGGCTAATAACAACAAACCAAAGGAAGAGGCCATATTTAAAAGAGTTGGCTAAATATTCGGCAGGTACCAACAGAACTTATACTTCTTTAGTTTCCCCTGAAATTGAAAATCATTCAACTTTGTTAATTCAAATAAAAGGCTTAAAAAATTGTATTACATGGTGAAGTATTATTTTTCAAATAAAATGTTTTCATTGTAATCAATAGGTTCTTTGGAAGCCAAATTGGCAATTCTCATTTTTTCTTAAAATGATATTACATACAGCCATCTCAGAAATATGGCCAGTTAATTATAATCGAACACACAAGACAATGTTAGAACAAAAATTCATCAACTACAAAAAAAAAAATGCAAACTTTTTTGCCAAATACCAACAAGAAAAAGGGGTTTTCGTTTTTTTTTTAAAATCTTAAAAATTCTCTAAATTATGAAATCAAATACAATGTCTGACCAAAACAAACAATATACTACAAAAGAAACAAAAACCCAACAAAAATAAATGTAAAATGACACCAAATTCGTACTCAATTCAAGATAAACAATTCTAAGAAAACTAAGCTTTTAATTTAATTCCTTCAAAAAAAGTTTTACTAACGAATTGAGCACGAATATAGCAAAAACCGAACAAAAATAAGCACTAAAAAGCACCAAATTCACACTCAAATCAGATAAGCAATTCTCAATAAACAAAGATTTTCAAATGGAAAACCCATCGAGAAAAAAAAATGTTCTTTAACCAAAAATCGTAATGGGCCTGATCAAATCCCACCCAGATTGTCTAAGCCGAGAAAAAGCTTGGCTCCACAGCTGGCATGATCGGAGGATCCAAGAAGATATTAAGCATTTGGCTGATAAAAGAGAGAGAGAGAGAGAGAGAGAGAGAGAGAGAGAGAAGGAAGACTGGATCCGAGTTTGGATTACAAGGGAGAATTGGGTCATGATCCGAATAAGAGTTCGGTAGATCAACGTCGTCAAGCGATTTTTTTGCCTTTTTATTTTTTGTTTTTTATTAATTAAATATCTTATGATAACCAATAAGAGACAATAAAAAGGAAGAAATGGACCGGACTACAACTTGGATCCGGTTTTGCGTTTGGTTGGATTTTATTTATTTTATATGTTTTAATATATATTCTGGATTCGTCTTCGACGTGTTATGGTCGATAGTTTAGCTTTGGTTTTATTTTATGTGTTTCTCTTTCATTAGAACTGGAAAAAACTGCAGAAACTTTGATTCTTTTTTCAACAGTTCAGGCATATTTATATCCAATTATTTACAGTTTATAATTAACATAGTAAGAATATAATGAGTCGTGTTACGTTACAGTAGTTGTCAAAAAATTAAAAATAATGATATAAGATTACACTAACATTATATAGTGACTCGAAAAAAATATAAAGCTTAGGTTTCAACGTGATATATGTCATAAAATCCATGGTAAAGGCATCAAAGATATTGATAACTTTTAGAATGATCATTGACTTATACGAAATATATTACATTCTCAATGAGGATTATTCTCACAAGTTTAAATACTTTTTTTTCACTAATATGTCTGAATTCCTTGGAAAACTTTATGCATGAAAATACAACACTATTATATTCATATATATATATATTCACCATTACAATGCATGTTCACAAAAAATAATAGGTAATACAAAAATATTATTTGTTTAGTTAGTTTTGATGATACTGAGTCAAACATATTTTCTGTCAAGGATGTTTTAATCCCTTCAAATGCCATATAACAAAAATGACTTGTTTTGCATATCATTTCTCCAGTATTATGCCAAGGCTAAATTCCTTTCAATGGCTAATTAATAAATAGAAAAAAAAAATCTCATTTTACTTTGCTGCACTAATTCATGCGAAAGCAATTTCTCCCCACATTATGGTTAAAAAAAAAGAGGATCATCAATGTGCATAAGATCAATGCTATAATATAAGAATCAAATCATAGACATTCAATAGAAGATTAAAGATATTAAGAAGTAGGTACATTATAAGGAGTTCCCACCAAAAGAAAATATTGCCATTACCTATAGCTCCTCTGTTTGTTTATGTACACTCCACTTCCCAATTCAGAAATATACATTCACCGTCGATCAAATAGATTCCTATATAATTAAAGATTGAAATAATAAATTATTAATGTTAGTTAATATTTTATATTGAACACCAACCATGTAATTGTTTTCAATTACCATGAAAATTCAAAATGTAAATTTTGGATATTTTGAAGAGCAGCCAACCTATCCACGTGGCTAGTTGCTTTTTGTTTTTACCCTTTTACCTTTTTTTTTCATTCTTTTTATTAGATTTGTAAATTCGGTAGGTCAGATTAATTTCAGACTGAATTAATTTAAGTTGGATCATTTTAGGTTTTTAATTTTTGGGTGAATTTGAGTTTAAGTTATTTTGGTTACAAGTTACTTTGATTTTAAGTTATTTTGGGTTTAGATAATTTCAATTTTAATTCATTTCAAGTTCGAGTCAATCGAATTTAACGTTCGAGTTAATTGAGTTTGGATCAGAGTTGACAAGTCTAAATTAAATAGATCCATTATCTATGTGCCACATCAATATTAATTTTTTTCTTTTAGGCTTGGTTAAAAATTAAAATAGTTACTACTATTGTTTTTTATGATTTTTTTTATTCTCGAAAAAAGCTAACTTTTTTATTGTATAGTCCACACCTTTTAATCATGGTCTACTTTTTATTTCTTTTGACATTTATATAGAATTAATATTTGGATACTTAATAAAACGGCTTATGACCTTTATTTAAGGTATGTATTAATTATTGACAAGGTTGAAATTTAGATTATCAAGCATCCCAACATGGATCTTCGCTAAGATAATTATTTTTGTAATCTACCTATATGTGTCAAAATTATTAGTTGAAATATTTAAATAGTTAACTTAATTTAATTAATCATTCCTCATACATTTGTTTATACTTATGAATTTGGTAGTTGCTTAAAAAAGTGTTAACAGGTTCTTCAACGGCTTTCATTCTAGCATATTGTTTATTTATATAATCTATGAATTTTAATTTTTATGCAAGTTTTTGTTAAGGAATTGAATTTGCCATATAAAATATAAAAAAATTGAAATAATAATTTGCTACATAAAGAAAGTTTTGAAAACTTTAAGTTATATTATTCCATCTAACTTTCATATCCATAAAGCTTTCAATCATCTAATAATAATAATAATAATAATAAAAATCAACCTTAATAAATACAAACAAATAAAATGAAAAAGCTATGCACCCTTAAATTCTCTTCTACATGCACAAATAGAGTAAGTTTGCAAAGGATGGCAAGCAATAAACGGTTAAAATATTAAAATTGTTTTAAGAATTTAAATTCATTTACAGTTATTAACAAAGACGATGAAAACATATTGGAATATAGATAAGTCATTAGCTTGTACATTACTAAGATCAGGAATTTTCAATACTAAAGTTACTTCCAGACGCATGAAGAAAAGGCTAACTTGAACTATATATTTATCTACGCTAGGGGGTAAATTTGTTTCCTATTTTTTATGGTTATTCACAAAAAAGATAATTACAATTTACAGTGACTGTGAAAATAATCCAATCAAAATATATATATATATATATAATAAGATAATTTTGCTTTGAAGTTAAATGGCAAAGGTGAAAACATATCTGTTCAATAACATAATGGATATAAATTGTCTTTATCTTTAAGTCATTCATACTCAGTTTTTGTCTAAGAAAGGGGTCTCATATTTTTAAAAGTAGTCTATAAAAAAAATTACAAACTACTTCATTGTAATTCAAGTACATTTAAATAAGGGGAAGGGAAACTTGGAAGAAAAAATGCAAAATTATACAAAATTTTGAGTCTGATGCTTTATTCTTTACAACATAGATTTATGTAAGATTCATTTTCTATCTCTCTCAATAATTTGTAGTTATGTATCGAAATAAAAAAGGAAAAAGGTAATTAAACTTCAGTTTGTACACTTGTAAATTAAAGTTGAAAGTTTACTTATTAATGAAAATAAGCACTCTTAACTCAGCATTCAAACTTTAATTTTGATGGCTTTTGGTGAATATGACTTAAAGATATAATAAATTTTATAAATTAAAGAAAAGGCTAAAATGTTCTAATACTTCCACAAAAATCCAAGTGTTAGATAATAATTTTAACTAATTGATTACATGTTAGCGGAAATAAAATCAATCTAATTCATACCTTTGACATAAAGTTTGAGTTGTTATTTGCTTCGGATTCAATCTTTTTGAATGATTTGTCTACACCAAGTATGTGATCAGTATTTGTTGCTTTGTGTATCATAGGTCAGCATGTCATATTTTAAGGGAATCAAACCAGTTTATATATATATATATATACACCAACTAAACTAAAGAACACTAAACAATTGTTACACGCAATAAAAATCTTATGCTCTTATTAGTTTAAGAGTAAGAACAGAACTCAAAGACCAATCAAGTAACCAGTATTCTTTTGTCAATGTTAAATAACTTGTATTCAATACATCCATTTTCATAAAATTTAACTAAACTTTTTCATTGAATTGTCACATGGAACAACAGCGAAAGAAAACAAGGGTACTTGATTAGTGAAGTAATAGAATTTGTGCCAAAAAAAAAATAGTAAAAGCAGAAAAGTAATGGTGGATTGCAATACTTTGGCAAACAGATGGTAATAATATTCTCATTAAAGAAGAACATTATATAGTCCCATTAGTTGTTTGTGTCTGTGTGAACAAACATGTGGATGTACATATTCTTCGTCGCCTAATGTTTAAACAACAATAACTAATTTTCCTATTATTTGTGGATTATCATTTTTATCTAGATGGTATCTTCCACACAAGTACTCATTTGTATAGACTCAAAATGCATAAAAGTGTATCACCAAAGATGAAAAAAAGGTGTAATTATCACTTAAAAAAATACCTAGCAAAAATGTGAACATCCTAAAGCAAAAAAAAAAAAAAACCATATTTACGAGAGAAAAGAAATGTCACTTGGATGCATAAACAATAAGCTAAAAAAGTCACACTAAACTGTTTTTAAGTTCAATATGATATTACTTATCACGAAATCACCAAAAGAATTAGTCCGTATTCAAATTTTAATATCTATAGTTCCGGTAACAACACATACTTCTTAAACTAATGTTTATTTACCTTGTAATATAAAATTATAAACCAAAAAGCAAAGTAAAGAGGGTAAAAATAAGTATGATACTCAACCAAAAGCTGTAAATTATATATTCAACTAAAGCTAGCATACTTGAATTAAAATGCACATTTACTTCATATGCAATGATACCCTCTTTTTATCATAAACATGCCAAATTGGGAACATAAAACAATGTGACCAAATGACACCTGTTGAAAAAACTAATAACAATTTTCTTAACAAAACCCAATTTAAAGGTACACATACATAAAAAATGACTAATCAAACTAGGTTGGCAAAGTAACCTCGTTAATAATTATAGAGTTTGCAAACCTCCGTACAATGCATTAAGCAATACTTCTCCTGAAAATATTTAATTTTAAAATAATAAGTCAATGGGTGCTCAAGAATTTTTTGCTAAAAACACGTAGAAACTCGAAATAACCAGTTACATGTGTTTCATGTTAGTTTGTTTTGTTCATTGCATAGTTTAGTCCTATTTCTTTGTTTTTGAAAACAAATTATTTTTAGATTTCTATTTTAACTAATGTACATATATATTCTGGATTCTACTTAAGTTACAAGTTTAAGAGACATATTTGCAGCCAAACGAAGAAATACGTGATACTGACCAAGACAACCTTTTAGTCATCATAGAAAAAAAGGAATAATCAACATTTATTTCTAAAATTCAATTAAGGTTATGCTAATATTGATGCTTATATTGTCAAGAACAACACCTAGGTCCATTCCAAATCTTGTAACTATGGGAATAATTAGATCATGCCGACTGCAAGTGCATGTAGTTGAAAGACATTACAACTAATTAGGAATTCATTGAACATAATACTATTTGAAAATGAACTATAATAAGTAACTTAAAAATATTCAAAGAACAGAAATGACATAAAATTACTTCAGTACTATGCCAATATGAATTGTTTAGAATTAAAGAAAAGTGGGCATAATTGAAAACATACTTGAACGCGTATGTATGAAGGATTGCAAACTATATAAAAAAAATCAAGCATTGTAATGGACATGTAAAAAGCTGTATATTTTCAACATTGATAGGTTTAAAAAATGCATAACTTACAAAGGATTATGTATAAATTAAATGGACCCTCTAGAAAGCTATTACATATAAGAACAACACATGAGAAAAGCCAAAAGTTGCTCATAAAAGGGCAGTATCAACCTAGCTTTGGCTACAACATTCGGAATGGATAATGCATCTCTTTCGATGACTAATTGCTTGGGAACACCAA
>JBBYHO010000001.1:14181431-14193258 GCA_038382025.1 Adansonia gregorii | reverse complement strand
TCTTAATCTCCTCTTGTACTGCGCACTAATTTTTATTTACAACTTTCATCAATCTTTCAAGGTTTTTGTTTTTTTTATCAAATTAATTTTCTCTTTGTTGGTTTTGTTTGTTCTTATGGAGATTTAAACAAGAGGTTTAGCTTTCTTATGTACCCAAATATATATGGAATTTAGGTTCGCTCTTTTAAGAGGCTTTGATAAAAGAAACTTTCCCTCTCTAGAATGTTCACTTAAGTAGTGGTGAACAGCGGTCGACCATGGTTGGCAATGTCGGAAACTGGCCGGCGGAGCAAGACGACGGCAATGGCTGCCGCCACCGGAATCTGGGTTTGGGGGTGTTTCTGGGATGCTTTATGACCATGAAGATGTACAGCCAAGAGAGAGAAAGATGAGGGAAAAATGGGAAGAGAGAGAAAATAGGGTATCTGTAGGGTTAAATATATTTAATTATAAAATTATATTATTTACAAATTATTTAATATATTCAAATTTTATTTAAAATTATATATTAAAATAATATGTTATGAATAAATAAATTATAATTTATATTTTTAATAGATTTAATATGATTTTAAGAATTAATAAGTATAATGTTCATATATAAAATATAAATATAAATATTTCATAATATATATTATATATTTTTAAATATATAATATATAATCTTTAATTATTACATTATTATCTCAAAATATTTTAAATTGATATATTAACCTTTTATTTAAAAATATAATATATTAAATAATTAAATATTTTATATTTTAATATATTTAAAAGATTAATTCATTAAGTTTAATTTTATAAATGAAAATTTTATTTTTTAACTTAATGATAAAATATTCATTTTATACTTATTTATTATCTATTTTATTCAATCAATCAAATTACGTAATACATATTTTTACTCTTTTATTTCTATTAAAATATTATTTTATTCATAATTTATTTCATTTCAACAAACGGATCGTGTCGTTAGTTACATATCATATTATGCAATGATTAAATGTCATCGTGTAAACTTTATTTTAACAATTATATATTTTGATTGTCAAAATTTTTACACTAACATCATTGTGATTGTCAAATAATAATTTGCAAACAAAATTAATTTTATTTTCTTATGTGTTGCATTTTGCAATGACAAATTATTATTGTCTATAACTTTATTTTTATACCTTCACAAATTTACCCCAAATTTAAAGTATAATAATAAATTTACTCCAAAATTAAAAAAATATAATAATAAAATTGTACCAATTAAAGTATTAACAATAAATTTGAATTACATAAAAATACTAAATTTAAACTTTATTTGGGAAGTCATCTAAAATAAAAGGCAAATTTTGTCCAAATCCAGCTCTCAAGCCCGCCAAAGTATCGCCATTTGATGTGCACTGTGGCAGTCCTCGCCAACGGAGCTTTCTGAAAATAGCATGGCGAGAAGAAAACTTCTGTTGCTGCTGAAGCCATTTGATGTCTACCAATTTACGCAATCAAACACGGTTCCTCGCTTCACCAATCCTCGGGTATTATGAAAAACCAACACTCATTTCACCCTTCAATGTTCCTACTGCTTTCTTTCTATTTATTTATTTTTATTTTTGTTTTTACATTAGCATTCATGGTGTTTGATGAAATGCCAAATAACAAATGATATTTGTTATGCTTTTTTCCTTGTAATATTTGAGAAGTTTTCTTTGTTGGGTTTACCTTATCTTTTGCTTGCGTTCATTTTCTTTCTCTTTGCTGACTTATTCTGAGCCATAGCCTTCTTTGCAATGTTTAAGATTTTTTTTCTTGTTTGATAAAACGGCTAAAATGGAGTGTTTCAGTGTTTTAATTGCTAATAATATGTTTATGAGAAGGAATTAGGTTTATATTTTTATTGCTTGTTTCAGTTCTTTTGAAAGATGAAAGCTTGTATTAATTCCCCGCACAACTGTATTTATAGGCAGAAGATTTGTAGAGTTCTATTAAACATTGGCTTTTTGCCTTGTGCAGTTTATGATAGGCTCTTTATTTTCAACCATTTTTTCTGTCGTTTTAGTTTCCCAGTAGTGTTGGTAGCCTATCAAGCAATTTTCAACACAACAACTAGCTTTTATGCTAAAATTAGTCAAGCCGTAAACAATGATCATATGGCTTGCTTTCATTTGATCTAGGCTTGTTCCTTAGGCTTTCATGGATGACGAGGAATACAAGAGCATGTACTTTAAACTTAAAAGCACTTTGAACTTGAAGCATTATCTTCAAAGTTCAAAGCCTGCTCTATTGAATTCAGCATTGTTTCTCATCTATCCTCAGCAATCCATTCTCACTTCTCAGTGTTCTTAATTATCTTTCCATGCTAACCAGCTTCCCATTTATGGGTGGGTGGGAGTGTGTGTAAATGTTTTTTCATAGCAG
Organism: Adansonia gregorii; assembly: GCA_038382025.1. Classification (NCBI taxonomy): domain Eukaryota; kingdom Viridiplantae; phylum Streptophyta; class Magnoliopsida; order Malvales; family Malvaceae; genus Adansonia; species Adansonia gregorii. Next base: position 14,190,852 of record JBBYHO010000001.1, on the reverse strand, counting down.
CTGCTGTTATATGAATTTCCCCTTATAAGCTTAAAAGTTAGTTTCATTTACCATTGATAAGAGCATGAGTCTGTGGTCATCTACCTCTCAGATGATTGTTATTAGTCCAGTCTATGTTATATTTTATAATTCTTAACTACAGGTTTCAAATCTTCTCCATTATTTCCCTCATCCTCACAACTTATATTCTTATATATGGTTACTATTACCATTACCCTGGTGTCATGATGAGTAACGTTATAAGCTTATTTTTATGTTGCAGCTTCTATCATTCCTTGCAAAGTTATAAACTACCAAAACTTCGGCTCTTTTGTATCTTCCACCCTCATAATCTTTACTGGTTACACCAAGTTGACCAATTCTAGTTCTTTTGAGAAAAAAAAAATGTGCTTTCACCTTGCAGGTTAGTGCATTGATAGCAATAGCTGATCTGTCGCTTAGTGTTAATTTGAATTTGGTAATCTAAAAATAGAAAATACTAGTCCAAAAATAACTATCATTGCTGTTTTTGAATAACAAAACTGCAAGCCTCACATATAGAGCATGCTTACCCTTTTTGTCTTCCTACCCTGCCAAACCAATGGACCACCAATGTATTTGTGGAAACATTCTCTCTTTTAAAATTTGTTGGTTTCAACTAATTTTCAACTAACCTCAGTAATTACTAACCCTTTGTAGAACTCCTTTCCAATAGTATATCGGGCTGCTGATCTCATCAAACCTTTCAAACTTCACTTTGTCAGTACTTGTTGATATTAGAATGTTTGAAAATTTAAATAAATTTACTTCTTTCGTAACATACATGTTCCATCCATAATAATGGCCATACATGTCATATGTGTACATTGAAATTATCGTGGCACTTACACACCCCGTATCATGTTGTTTCTTGTTTAGGTTGACACAATTGCTTTTAGATCTTATGCTCCCACTGTTGAAAAAAATGAACTTCAAGACTAGGATTTCCTTTGTGCTCCCTTCCATCACCCTTAAAAAAAATGACTCCCATGTACATATACTCAGTACTTGCTGCATACATTCACGAGTATGAACTATCATTCTTAAGGTATTATTGAGACAGAGCTAAAAAGAAAGATTTAGGACACTTGCTATAATCATTATTCTGTTTACTTCTACCTCTTTAGAATGAATTTATTATTATTTGCTCTCAATTTTTTCTTTGTATTGTCACAGGTTTTCCATTATCTTGATAATAGGCGTAAGGTGCACAAAGAGGCCATAAACTTTTGCCAGAAAATTTTACAGCAGAAGCCAATTGACTGGAAACCCGTATTTCGTAACAAGTTATCACAACCAATCCATAATGTGGATTTGGTTGTTACAGTTGGTGGTGACGGCACTCTTTTACAGGCCAGCCATTTCATGGATGACTCAATTCCAGTTCTAGGAGTAAATTCTGATCCTACACAAGCTGAAGAGGTTAGTTCATTTCTCTGGCCAAAGTTTCAAAATGCTATTGTGTACCGATTTTGAAATTCTTTTGATGATCTGAGCAATTTTTTGATACTGAATGCATCTCAGTTGGGGATGCCAGTTATTCAATTTTTTTTTCTTTTTTGTAGGTTGAAGAATTGAACAACGAGTTTGATGCTACTAGAAGCACCGGCTATTTATGTGCAGCAACAGTAAAAAATTTTGAACAAGTAAGAAATATATATATATATATATATATATATATATAGAAACAGAAGGAAATTAACATATGAAAAAAGAATTCTGCAGTGACAAATTTTTTGTGAGATATCACATATCTGTTGACGTCTGAAAAGGAGTAAATTTTATATTTGTTTAAGTTTGAGAATAAGCCTTTTACTTAAAACTTTGGCATTTTAAGAAGGGGACCTTAGGTAAAAGCTTGAGGTTCTGAACTTACATGCCTATGCTGATTTAAGCTTTACCATTTTCCTATGCAAAGCATGTCTACTGGAGTTCCCTTGTGTTTTTAGCGGGATTTATTTTCACTGGAGTTCAACAGTTTGGTTCTTTTATGTATTAAACACGGCATAAGGCATGATATTCTTTTCTACGTTGAAGCTTCTTGATGTAATTATAAATATTTGATATTTCTTTCAGGTGCTGGATAGCTTTCTAGAGGATCAGATTGTTCCTTCCAAGTTGTCAAGGATATCGGTATCTGTAAATTCGAAAGTTCTGTCTACTTCTGCTCTTAATGATATCTTGATTGCACACCCATGTCCCGCAACAGTTTCTCGCTTTTCATTCAAGTAAGGAATTTTTACGGATGTCAGTAAGCAGTTGAATATCCTGCTACATGCTTTAAAATCTTCTTTGTGAGTATTGGCAGAATTAGAGGGGATGACCAGAAATGTACGCAATTAGTGAACTGCAGATCAAGTGGTCTCAGAATCTCAGCTGCCGCAGGATCAACAGCTGCCATGCTCTCAGCAGGAGGATTTGCAATGCCTATTTTGTCAAGGGATCTCCAATATATGGTAAGGGAGCCTATTTCACCCGGAGCATCCGTTTCTTGCTTAATGCATGGTTTAATCAAGTCGGATCAGTCCATGGATGCTGCATGGTTTTGTAAAGAGGGTTCGATATATGTTGATGGCTCTCATGTTTTCTATAATATCCAAAATGGGGATACCATAAAAATATCTTCTAAGGCCCCAGTTTTGCAAGTTGTCCTGCCTCATTTGTCATCGTAAAACTCATGTACAGAGCTGGCAAATGCTCGTCCAAAAAGACATCAATATTTTCAAATTATGACTAATTTATAGCTCTTGTAAATACAGAAGAGACTTGTAGAGACCAATCTTTCATTTTCTTCATAGATAATTCAAATCTTTGCTTCATTGAAAGTCAGAAATGTCCATTGAGTACTAGTATTCTAGAATAATAGGCTGGAGTGATCGCTTCAAATGAAAACCATATTTTAACATGTGGAGCCAAGTTAAAGACCTGGCATGGATATCATATTTAATGCAGTCTTTGATTAATAGATAAGTGTGAATATTAATCTGCTGAACTGGCAAAGTTTGGCCTTTTCTTTCTATTAGAAATTGTGGAGGTAGTATGATGTTGAATATTTGAGTATCTGTCTGGAGCCCATATTATGCAAATATAGAGATATACTTTGAATACTTTCACTTTCTTTGTACCCCTTTCTGCCTTGTGGATATTAAATATCGGAAACAAGTCTAGCTTTAGGGGAAGAAAACAAAAGAAACTGCAGATACCCTGCAAAACGGGTTTTGTTTCTATTATGTACCCTAACTTAGAAGCCTTTTCACGTGAGTAACACACCTTGCCATCTGAGAGCAGCTCATAAGTCAAAAAAAAAAAAAAACTTTCGTTTCTACGTTTGCCGGTCTGTTTCTTTCCAGTTGTAAGATTCTTCTTTCATATGCAAAATTATTGGTTCTTTGAAATAACTCATTTTCCATTATATCAAACATTCCTGAACAAATTCAGTCGAAGAGGAAGAAGCAGATGAATTCAGTTTTAGGGGAGAGATTTTAGAATGAGCTGAATCTGGAATCTAAAGATGTCAATAGTGCTTATAATCATAACTCATAGGTTTAGAATCCCAACATTCTTGTTTTGGTACAACAGAGACTGCAGTTGTTGGATAAGAGAAGGAATTACATATATAATTATTCGAATCCCGAAACTGTTGGATAACACAGTAGATGCATGTGCCAAATGGTCTCGAGAGACATAACTAGCAACTGTAACACAAATTATCTGACGAGATATTTTGAGGGCAACTATCCCTTTTTGCTTTCCTGGCACTTGGCTGGCGCCAACTTAATGTATTTGGAATATCTTTGTCTCATCTTGTGGTCACTAATCAAGCACAAAATCAACTTCTTGTCATCAACCGAAATGGAAAACTTTCATTGCCAAAGCCGAAGTTTCTCCTGTCGGGAGCAAGTCTCCTAAAAGGGTGACAAATCTATGACCCCCCACACGAATCAGAAACTCAAGTGTTCAAAGGAAGCACTAGCCAAAAAAAAAAGAGTATACACCTGATGTGACTCCCCAAAACACCTCCTAAACAAGGGGCCAAAGCAAACTCCACTCAGAAAACTTGGGAGAGTTTTTCATGCAGAAGGGGACCTCGTTAATTGGCTCTTACTTTGAGATATTTTACATATGGATAATAACTGGTAATTAATTTCCTAAACTAAAAGTGAATTTTGCCAATTTGGATGCTAGCAAGTTACCACTTACTAATGCAGAATATTGTGAGTTATTGTTTTTTTGAGGTTGTTCTGACAAAACGTGCCTCTTAAATTGGTCTATTGTCGAGGATTCGTTTAATACAAGAATTGTTAGACTACATACTTCCCGCTACGAGGGCACTATGATTCAATTAACTATTAAGGATGTAGGATCTTTTCCTCTTAACAGCATCAATGGCATTCAATCTGCCAGCAGTCTCCAGCTCTATGTTTGATAGAAGGAAGAAACATTGTTCCATTCCCAGTTCAACAAAACTCACATTACTATTTCTATAAAATGTATAAAGGTTCGATACTTCCTTGTCGTCATAGTATAAGGAAACAGAGTCATGCCCAGCCACACATTTCATCATAATTTCATAATCAGACAAATAAAAAGATCTTAGGCATTCATCCAATACTACAAATTGCTTGAAATGGACCTCATATAAGTGCTGCAATAATGGGCACACTCAGTTTGGGAGACTCCATGTTGCAAACTCTACAAAGGACTGAAAGTGGCAATTCTGACAAGATGAATTGGCAATGACAATGGGGTACCAATTTTTTTTTTGCATGTCCATGCTCCCACACAACATTTATACACACATTATTTGCAAGAGATAGAGAATGGTTTAATTGTGTCTTTTTGCTATCAAACAAAAAGCTAATTATAGAAGCTGAAGTTTTTTTTAACACTACATTTCCAGCAAATTCCACTTCTATTTCATGTCGGCAGCAGCTTCATCCACACAAAGTTATCATGCAATTTGGCAAAGGAAAAAGAAAAAGGAACAGTGCAATTCGTCCAATTTGATTTGTGATACTGACAAGCAATTATCTGTTGCTCTAATTGATTCTTTTGTTCTTGGTCCCCAATCAGAGTAACTTTATAGTATTACTATTCTATCCTATGATAAGCCCGCGACTTTGCAGTCTACAATCTGGAAAAATCTAGATCTCGTTAAAATTCAGCGAATGAAAAATAGAAAATAAATTGAGCATACCTATATTTTTGCTTACGTAAACAGGTGAGTGCGATTACGAGAGAGCTGAGGCCGCTTTATAGGAGAGATGATAAGGTTCCTCAAAGTCAACGAAGGATTAGCAGTAGCAGTTCCAAAAGCAGGGTGAGCACCAGCCCTTCTATTCCTAACCTCAACTGGAATGGCTGCTTGCTTTGCTGGTGAGCCACTGGATAGGTCAAAAGGACCAGAATTTGAGCTATTCTGTCTTACTGGCCATACATCCTCTCGAGGCCCTGGTGTTCCAGGAGAAAAAATCGACCAATCTGCAACAAATAAGTTAACTGGATAGGGAAATATTTAAGCAAAAAATGACCTACTATGCACTCGACTGAAATCAAGGAACCAGGGAAAAAAAATATTAACTGTTTAAAGGCTTTTAGTGAAACATTTTTCAGCTGGTTGAATGATCTATTTTAGCATTTGACACAAGGTAGGCAGTTTTACCATCCTTCGATTACTATTATAGGAAGTTAGCAAAAGAACACGATTACCCTTTCGAATAGGATCTCTGCTATCCATCACGTTAGCTGCTGGATTTGAGAATAGATCAGGCTCATTTCTGCCATAGAAATTGTTTGCAGGTTGGATGGCTGACCGTTTCATTGACTCGTACTCACTCCTCAATTGATCATACATTTCATCGAGCTTTCTCTTCTGTCTGGAATTTTGGATATTTGCAGATTAGCAGGGTCCATGAATCATAAAATAAAATTTTGGTACAAAGAATTACTTAAAGAAAAGAATATAGACTGGCCTTGATTTCTCGGAAAACTTGTCTTGGAGCTCTTGCTTATCCTTTGACAAACTCTCAATTTCCTGTTCCATCATCTGACACCTCTTGGCCATTTTCTGATATGCAGTATGCACCTGCTCTAGTTTCTCTGAGAACTTTTCTTGCATTACCTCACATTTCTGCCGGCACTGAGCTACAATTCTGTTCATCTTGAACTGCATTTCTAATTCCTTTTGCCCAATGTAAAACATCACACTTCTGTATGCACTCTTCATCACTAAATTCATTCAGAAAAAGCAGGTCTGAAAGGTTTTTTCTTGTTGATCAGAGTCCATTCTCTCTCTTAGTCATAAAATCTTTCAAATGAAACAGAACATTGCAAACAACTAAAGAAATCCTCTTCTTATTTTATTTTGGTAGTTCTCTAATCTCTACCGTCTGATAAAATGTGATTTCAAACAAAAACAGCATCTAATTGAAAAATTACATGGTCCATGTCGTGAAGGATACATATCTGTGGAGACACACCAGCCATTGCCATCTGCAATAAACGCATCATGTTAGCGAGCAAAATAACAATTAGACAAATAATAAACAGCATTGCAATGGAAGGCAAAGAAAAACTGAAGCCGACGTGTTGTTTTAATCAATGCAAAAACCTGTATACAACAATCCCAGTGAATCATTTGCTTACATTTATCCATTCATCGTTTGGGTTGATATCCACAGGTTTCATAAGACTGAATCAAAATTCCCAGATTAGGTAAGTAGAATTGAAATTAATAAGACAACATACAAGTAAAAACTAAAATCTTTGCAGAACAATCCTAACCCTAGTGCTTGATAACGGATTAAAAACAACAGGTAATTCGTCATCTATATATTCAAAAAGCAGCCAGCAAACTAGTGAAAGGAGGAATGAAAATTCTAGGACAGACCTCTATTTCCAAGTAAGCAATAACTAATATTTTTCATTCAGAAATAGGTCTAGTCACATATAGTAAACTTCCCTTTTTTTTTTTTTTCCATTTTGTAATTATGCAATTCTATTTCCTTACTCTAGAGAAACAAACTTCTAGAAAGCATTATAATGACCAACTTCCGCAGCAGATAAAATTTTACCTCTTAGAGAGAACTTGATCACAAATGGGGCATGCTGCATCATTGCCAAGGATCTTGCTCGCATCTTCAGTGCCTATTTAAAATGTCAAGGAATCTCTGCAATGCATTAACTGTTTCTTTATCTTAAACAATGGAAATGAAAAGATAAAATGTATAAAATTGCGATGGAAGATTGAAGACACATTAGGATACACAAGAGGTGACCACAGGTAGTGGAAATGGCTCGCCCTTCTATTTCACGCCAGCAAGCATTGCATCTCATTTCAATTGATTGTATACGTTATAAACTGTATCTGCATATCACAAGCAATCATCAGGGCAAGATTCTTTTGGCATGTATGCCTCTCTGTAAAGTTTTAAGTCAATGACTGTTAAAGCCTGTTCCTTCATGAATTAGAAGGAACAAAGCTTTGAACCCAATAACTAAGACTTCATGGAGTATTTCAGTATCCTATGGAATCTAATGCTATGTTTGTGGTCATTTTTGCTTCCTGAAAGTAAGAGATTAACATAAAAAATAAACTTTGTGAATAAAAAATCTGAATAAATTTGCAGATGAATGTCTTCTTATACGAAAGCAAAACCATGAATTTTTTTTGTTCAAATTTTTTTTTTTCTTTCCAGTTTAAATTCTTCAAAAATCTTGTTTGCTTTTGGAAAGTAAAAAGCAACTATCAAAGTGACAATCAAGTAGTAAATAAACTAGTAAGTTGGAAATTATATTTGGATAAGCATCAGAAATGAAATTATTACAGAAACTTGAAATTTACAGGAAATTTTCGGGAAAATGTAATTCAGAATTAATTCATAATCAGCTTTTTATAATTAATCATCAGATTTTAAGGAAAATTTAAAACCCCTAAAGTTTCTTGGAATTGCAATTTATCAGCAAAAATTATTTATTCCCAATGCTTATATTACTATAAGGCTCAACCAAATCACCAGACGTAGATTCACGAGGTTCCAAATATAGAAAAGGAAATTATGTAGTTTGAGGTTTCCAAGTTCTCTTTTCGTGATCCTAAATTTTCTCAGTAACCAAACAGGTTGATAATTACCGTTTTATCCGCAAGTTGACCAGCAATTCCTTCCAGAACAGCGGATTCTCTAGCGACTCGATCTAAAAAAAAAAAATCAATGAAAACCCTAGAACTTCACAGATAATTTAAGAAAATTAGAAAAAAAAATTGGGGGAAAAAGAGATGAAAAGGAGGAACAGAAGAAGAAATCAAGAACGCAAAATAAATAAATGAAGAAATAAATATTGAAATCGAAGCAATTTTTTGTTTTACCTTCAAATTTCCAGAATACTAATCGAAGGGAAAGGAATCTCCTTTCTCTGGCATTCTTTGTTCGTCTAAGCTCAGAGTTGAAGATATCAGTTTGGCGCGTCATTTCCTTTTAAATACTCCGGTTTGAATATTTGAATTAAGTTCGCTGTTAGTTTGGCTTGGCTTGGTAGACGTAGGACGTAATGTAATCCTAAGCCATTAAGGTTTAGTTAAAAAATTATTCAAATTCAGCAAAGTAAAAGTTTGAGTTCGAATAGTTTGAATTATTGAGTATTTTAATGTTTAGTTCAAGTGATTTACCAATAAAATTATTTTTTTTATTTTTAAGATATTTTTTATTATTTTTCAATTAGCGGTGAAAAATATTAATTTATGCTCAAATTTGAATATAAATAATCAAATTTAAAATTAATGTCCGAATCAAATTTGTTTTTTCCTAAAAAAATTAGCCAAATCAAACGTGCTCTATTACTTACTTTTTATCTTGAATCAAGATCGAGACTTAAAATTAAAACATGATCAAGCTTGAGCCAATTTTTAAATTTAGAAATTATATTGGTTTTCTTTAATATACCTAATTAAAGAAAGTATAATTCAATTCTCTAATTTTATTAATAGTGTTTAGGATAATTTTCCAAATGTAATTAATTAATAACAATTTTAAAATTTTGCCCAAAGTAAATCAACATGTAAATATTTACCAGTTGAATACACAATTTTTATCATATCTAATTATATATGAATTTTACCCTCTTTAAAGTTACTTTATATAATTATGTCTTCACTAAATATATTAAAAATAATGAATAAAATTATTCATTATTATATTTAATAATACAGTGTTTACTACTTAATGTAATAACTAATATTAAAAAGTGCCTTAATTGCCTATTCTTCATTTTGAAATTATGTTCAAAATTTATATTTGTCCACAGGCCAAGTCACATAGGCAAGTTTGATAGATCAATTTAAATTGGATCATAAATTCAAATTATTAATTTAATAAAAATATTTTATTTAAATTTTGTTATAAGTATA
>JBBYHO010000001.1:14134939-14147832 GCA_038382025.1 Adansonia gregorii | reverse complement strand
TTATTATTATTATTATTATTTGCTCGTGATGTTCCTCATGCTTTGTTGCCATCTCTTTGGAAATTGGAATAGACAATTAATTTTATTCCATGTGTGGGAAAGACTTTAGAGATGCTCTATTGCTCAGGAAAAGCACCACATGATTTGATCTAACAATGATTTTTTTCTTTTTCTGTTCTATGCTCCGTCCTTTTTTTTAAAAAACAAAACATTTTATGCATATTAAAATATTAAAACGAAAGTTCTGTTCTTTAGCTCGACTCACATATATATATATATAATTTTGATGATCAAAGCCTTTGCATCTATAAATATAGAATTTCATTCTTTGGTTGTGTTGGACTTTCTATATAGTCTAATGTATATAAATTGCACACATAGGTATTATATTTTTCTTTCAAGTTCTTTTTTCAATTTAATTTTTATATATGTATGCAATTTCTGTATGTCATTATATGTATATAATTTTTTATCTGGTTTTCGTTTTATTGCCCTGATTTTAATGAATTTAATTTTTACACTCTGTTATAAGTGATTGTAAGAATAATTATAAAAAATTTTATATTTTTGCAGTTAAATTCATTACAAGTGGCATTCTTGTTGGCGAAAAAACATGCCAATTTGAATATGTTTTTTTTTTTTCCTTTTCGTGTGATACACACATTAGCACTGTATTTTTACAGGAAAATAATAAAAAATTTCTTTTTTAGAACTTAAAAATGTTTATTGTTATTTAGGCAAATAAAAATATGTATTTTAGAGATATGTTTTACATATTCTAAAAAAAAAAAAATCTATGTTAGGTCATAGCAAAGTATCATATCATCCAATTTAAGAATAAAATGATAACATTATCATATCAGTTATACATAAATGGACTTTTAATGAAAATATGAGAATTAAAATCTATTAAAATTAAAGCAGAAGGACGAAAATCACTTAATTAAAATGATATAAGGATCAATTCCAATTCGAACAAAGAGACCTCACTTCTGCAGCAAAATTAGCCAATCATAGCTCTTGGGCGATTTCCCATTCAAACAAGGATGGAGGTGTAAATCCTTACCCAATTAGTAGTTTCTAAACAAATTGACAAAAAAGAAACCTTCGTAATTCGGGTGCAACTACATATAGACCTGCACAATGGGGAGATTCAGATCATCAATAAAATATAAATAACATGAGTTAGGCAATTTTATAAGGGAGGGGTCAATTTACATTCGTACGAGATTGATACTTTATTGGTATGTTAAGTCGTTCTGAGGTTGAAAATATACTAATAGAAGCAAAATTGTCATATAATTTTAGGTATTTAGCACTCATGGGTTTGGTATTTAATATTTTATTTTTTAAAAAAGGAGACATTAAGCAAGACATATAGGATAATATTATCTAGTTATCTTCATTACTCTGTTAGGTCAATTCTGAAGTTGCAAATCAAAGCAAATCTTCTTTCCAAAATTCAATCAATTAGAGTCTAACTACTGCTACAGTGGAAAAAACACACACCGCTACAATAAATATCTGCATTTATTTTTTATCTTTTTAACTTATTTTGTTATATTAAAAATCATTTTAGCATATAATTTTTACGATTTGACTGCTCTGTTAAAATTTTTTATTAGTAGTATTTTGTACACATAATATTGCAACTAATAAAGAGATATTTACATGCATAGATATTATTAAAGATCCAAGATATAAGATTATTAGTAGTCTAAGATTTAATAGATGTAAGATAAAAATATTCAACATTATCATATAATAAATTTTGAAAATTATGGTATTATTTTAAGTATTTAACGTAAAATACAATTATAATAGATCAAAAAATTAAACTAGAATATAGAAATACAGAATATTCAAAACTTAATAAAAATGAGGTAACATTTTAACTTAATAAATACATTGGATTTTAATGAAAACCATTAAATATGAAGACAAAATTTGCACCAGAAATTCTAAATACAATAATTTATATATACATGTTCAATGTATCAAATGACAATGTTACGTCACTTCAAATTTGTTGCAGTGACAAACATAAAGTCAATCAACCTCTTGAATGATTAGTTATTTTTCTTCTTATTTAGTGTGAGAGTTCTGCTATTTGCCCCTTTTTTTCCCTATCGATATATATCTTTTTGGTATGCCAAAACTCAGCATTATAGGCATAGTTTCCACCAAAGAGTAAGGGTCAAGTATCAGCCTAAAGGCATGCATGATTTTACAACTAAAAGATTCCAACAAATAGTAGGAAAATAGAACGACGAACACTCAACTTCGAGAGAATATTGCATTCGTTTTATCGTGAATCTCAGTCCCATCAGCTTTTGAGATTTTCAGTTCTTTCAACTCTGGCTTCAGCGAAGGCGTCTACCATTACATTGGCCTCTTTAAATTTTTTTTTTCCCAAACGGACTTTTTTAATGGTGAGACAAAGATTGTGAATTTCCTTGAAAAAATGCTGTAATCTATAAGTTCTACATTCTGAAATAAGAGATTCGACAGGTCCCTATCTTGAAAAATTACCAAATTTACAAATAGTTCCACTGCGAACTTTAAAGCCAATGGTTCCGCAAATTTTGAATCCATCACTTCCAACGGGCAAGAAAAAATGCCCACCACTCTACCTAGTACGAGCTGCATCCCTCTACAATCCACAGTCGACTGCTTCTGCTTTGCCTCTGACAGAACCATGCACATTGAGTTTCATCATATCTTGCCCAAGTTGATGTCATTCTGTACCCCCATGGAGCTTTCATTTTTGATACTGGGGCGCGACCAGCGGGATCATTCCATCACAATGATTCTAATGATTTCCTTTCACCATCAAGAGCCTTGTTCCAGTAGAAAGACCATAATTTGGTTTGAAATAAGAGTTCAGCGACATTCGAATTCTTGTTCTCAAAAAACACGTCATTTCTCATTTACCAACTCGACCAAACAACATCCGTACATGTCGCATAGCATCGATTTCTCAGTGTGTCAAAGAAATGGATTTCAAAGCATTGAAGGAGGAATGTCTCAAACCTGGAAAGAATCCAAACCAGAATTTAGACATCTAAGGACAAAAGAAGAAAATGCGATTAACTTTTCTAATTCAACTTGACACCAAAAACAAAGAATTTGAGATTTGACTTAGGGCAAACCTTTGTCTTTAAGGAATATATTTCTGGCAATCTGCCCAGAATCAATGGCCGTAAAAAGCTTTGGATTTTACGGGGACCTTCAACTTCTAGCTTTGGCCATAAAAAGCCAGACTGACATTTTCTTTTCACAAAGAACAGCCCTAATAAGATTTGACAAGTCATGGAACGAATCATTAATGTTATACTTCCCAAGAATTATTACTATTACGATAACATCTATAATTTCATTTTTAAAAAATTAAATCAGGTAATGCTTCTCCAAGAGTTTATAATTGAATCCAGTTCTGTCGACCGCTGCTTGAAGACAAAATCCAGTCCATGGATTCTTTGGAATGTTTTCAATGCCATTGATGGTTGTGTTTGAAAATGAAAGATATGATATATGGCGGCGAGCTCCCTCGCGAAAACTGGTGTTAATAGAATCGATAAGTTCATTGCAAGGTGACAAATTCAGTTTTCTGAAAGAAGTATCAGGTTGTTTCCTATTTCCCCTGTCATATTTATTCACATTAAGTGGAATTCTGAAGGCAGTATATTGTTTTCCCTGTTATGTAATTTATGCTTTCATGTTTTGTGGTATGATGATTCCTTCTATAGTAGGATGACAAACTTTAAAAGGATTATCCTTTACTCTTTCTTTTATTAGTAAAATACCTTCACTGCTTCATTTAAAAAAAAATTAACCATTTACACATTATATATAAACAACTATTCTTGTTTATTTGTCTCAAAAGGCGCCATCAAATTGCTCTAGATTTTTCATTAATTTGTTTAAACCATAAATTAACAAGGCTACAACAATTACTGTATAAACACAAAATTATACGTGATAATGTTTTGTAACATTGCATAACTTACATTGCATAATATTTCCATATCTATTGAATTCTTAGCTACTATCTTTACTTGACATGTCAATAGAAAATAGAGAAGACCTGGGAGGCATTTGAAGGAGCTCAATTTCACTTTCAAGCATCTTCAGAAGTTGGCTCATTGAAGAACGATATATGGGTCTCGTCTGTATGCACCAAAAAGCAACAATGATCATTTTCCTCACAATGTTGTTTTCACTTTCTGTCAGGTCTCCAAGCTCTATGTTCCCTCCTTTTATAAATCGATCATAAATCCATGAAGGAAAATAAATTTGACTTGAATGGTCAGCAAAAGCATTAAGGTTTTTCCTCTTTCCCACAATTTCCATTAGCATCATTCCAAAACTATAAACATCAGCTTTATATGAGATACCTCCAATATTTTTATAAAACAATTCAGGAGCCATATATCCTAGTGTACCTCGTGCTGCTGTGAGAGAAATAATGCTATCATCCACTAAATACAACTTTGCGAGCCCAAAATCTGAAACTTTAGGATTAAAGTTCTCATCTAAAAGAATGTTGTGTGGCTTGATATCAAAATGTTAAATTCGCATATCACAACCGTTATGTAAGTATTCAATACCTTGAGCTACTCCAAGTGCAATCTCAAACATCTTCTGCCAACTCAAACCGCAACCTTCTGTTGAAAATATGGTTTTGTCTAAAGACCCATTTGTCATGAAATCATACACAAGAGCTTGTTTTTTTCCTTCCACACACAATCCTATAAGTTGAACCACATTAACATGATGAATTCTTCCAATTGTTGCAACTTCATTGATGGAAATCTTGGCCATTAGCTTTCAAATTGGTTAACAATTTTATTGCAACAAGGTTGCCACTTCGAAGTTTTCCTTTAAACACAGAGCCATAACCTCCCTGGCCTAATTTATTCCTGAAACCTCCGGTTATTCTCTTTATTTCAGCATAAGAATACCTTATAGGCATTAAATTCTTCTGATTTTGAAAAGTGTTCTCAATCGCCTCATCCATCGACAAATGTCTTCTTCTTAATTTGCCTATAATTAGAGCAATCAAACAAGATATCCCCAAAAGTGTCCTAGCTAATACAATCCCTGTTCCTCAAGAAAAGTACATAAGAAAAAATCAAAGTGATGAAATGATTCTAAAATATGTATATCTTATTTTTTAAGGCCTTGTGTGATTAATGTATTTTCCTTTTATTTTCTACTGTTTGTTTCATTTTTTTAAATTTTAACTTTCCATTTTATACAGAAAGGAAGACAAAAATATTAACTAAACAGAGCCTAGTTTAAGTAATATGCAGATGATCTATTTTTCTAAAACAAACTTGAGAGCATAACTTTTATTTTGACGAGAAAAATCTTTGATATACCTTAGTATCATAAAAGTTCCCAACCAATGCATACCTGTTATTGCAAGGCAAACAATCCGTCCTCCTGTTTCAAGACGGATACAAAAAATAAGTGTTATTTGAATGCATGATCGGAAGGTAAACGCAAATCCATTAATGAAAAATATAGATATACTAATGAATAGAAAAATTATCTACAAAAAACTAGGCGAGAATATGTAGAAATTTTTCTCAGTTTTTGTCAATTTAACATTCCTTCTTTGGTTCATTGTAGATGGCCTTAAAATTTTCAAAACCATGGGGGGATTGTCTATGTTTTATTCCTCAGAAAAAAAAGTAAAGGTGGTATGGAAGTTGGGTTTGTTTGGTGGCTGCAAAGTCACCAACCATTCGGTGGCTGAAAAGTCATTTAACTAGTGCCCGACGATACTGTCAAATCGACAAGCCAGCCCATAATCCAAAAGTCCCAAGTCTTTGGACGTTTTTCGGCAAACTTCTAAGCACAGTTGGACAAATATTTAAAATAAATAAGAAAAATCCGTCTTCAACTTAACAACTTAATTGAGATTGAGAGACGAGAAGTCTTTGCAGTTTATCGAATGAAATCTGGACAATTGGGAGGTCAACATAAAAATACAACACCTAAATCCAACAAAAAGAAAAAAACAATCTAATAAACATAAATTGAATCCATATTTTACATTTTCTCTATTACATATAAGAAGAAGTGGTAAAGAAGTAAAAAAAAAAAATATCTTTAAAAAGTAATATGTAATGAATTTTTTAATTCGATTTTTAATATTTATAATTTTTTATTATCTTTTAAGTTATGTTTTTTTTATATAAAAAAATATATAAAAGATTTAGATTCCAATCTAATTTAAAGTCTGATTATTATTATTATTATTATAAGGTGTTGGCATCACTTTACAATAAATTTATATCTACTTTCTAAAACTTTTTGACAGCATAAAAGTGTGTCATATTTATGTTGTTAAATCAAATAACATTTTGTCACAATATTATACAAAAGCATTTATTCCTACTAATTAAATATCCAACTTTTTGCGGTGTCAATAGGAGCCACTGCAATTGGTTCAGACTTGAAAATTTTTTAATAGAATTTTAGGCATTTAGAGCACGTGTGTATTATTAGTAGTAATGGCTAAATTATTATATAGGTAATGCATTTATAATTTACTCCTCAAACTTTTGTAGGAGAAATTGCTCTAGAATAAGCAACTTCTCAATAATTATTTCGTTCTCTTCTTTCATTCGAATATTTTTTTAAAAAAATTATACGTCAATCAATTTAATCAAATACTCGGATTGGTTGACCGATTTTTGGTGTCCCAGACTCGGTAAACTTTAATGAAATTTGAAGGCCCAATCTATATCTTATTACCTCGCTTGTGCTTATTTTTCATGGGCAAGTTTGGTCTTGTTTTTTGGAAACTTTAAGCCCAAACCTCAACGACTCTGGTCCAAGCTAGATATCAAAGGGAATTACCGTTTACTGCAAGTGTGCGGGAAAAAAATTGAATAAAAAGCGAAAGACAGGAAAGCCCATCTTATCCAATCTAATCTTGCTAATAAAACGCGAGTGAACCACTGGAAGCGAAAGGGGGAAAATGGCGGTCCTTTGCGCTTCAACAACCTCGGCCATCTTCTCTTCTTCTTCTTGTTCTTCTTCAGAGAGAACTTCTTTTGCTTCTTTGAAAAAGACTATTCCCAGTAACAAAAGCTCATTTCTCGGGTTCTTCCCAGTTGTAGCATTGTCCAAACCTTGTTCCGTTCGGACAACTACACCGTCTTACACTCAACGGGATTTCCGGGTTCGTTGTCAGGACCTCTCTCTTGTCCCTCAAAACCAGCGTTGGATGTTCGAGGAATCCGAGGCTGATGGCCCTGTAAAGACTCCCTCTTTCTCTCTCCTTTTCTTTTCTCTATGTCATTGTCTTGTTTTCATTCTTTCTTGAAGTTCTTTTCTGGGTTTTGAATGGAAGGTTATATTAATTTAATTATGAATGTTGAAGTGGTGGTTTTATAGTTCTTTTGGTGAAAACCTGTGTTTTTTTCAAACATTTGGTGCATTTTTATCTGAAATTTTTGGATTGTTGTTAGTTTGATCCTTGAACAAGACTTAGTAAAAGTTTCTGCTTTGAAACTTTAACCATTATATTCTTCTTGGGGATTGTCAAATTGGGTATTTCTAATTTTTTTAATTAAAATTATTGATTACAGATTGTATATGTTGGAAATTTTTGTTCGACTGATTGGCATAATTTCCCTTTCACATTTTCCACAATTATTATTGTGGGTTTGCATTCACCTTTAGAATCTTTTATCATATGCTATCTGATACTCACTGTGTTCTTTGATGACGTTGCATTTTTTTATCTCATCCTGCTTAATTTCGATCACGTTCTTTCTGTTTGCAGGACATTTGGAACAACACTTGGTATCCCAAAGCTAAAGATCACGTGAATACGGAAAAACCATGGTATATTGTTGACGCAACAGATAAAATTCTGGGAAGACTGGCATCAACAATTGCTGTGCATATTCGTGGAAAGAATTTGCCCACTTATACTCCTAGTGTGGATATGGGAGCCTTTGTGATAGTGGTATGTGGTTTTTGTGGTCATCAGATGTCTTGTTAGGACAATATTTACGAGTTGTTTTCCGTATGAGAACTTGTTTGTGTTGTTGTTTTTTGTTGGTTAGATGTTGAAAAGAGGTTTATGTAGAAAATGTTGGCTGCTCTTTGAAATTTACATGTTGCAATTCTTCTCCAAAAGGCATGATTTTCTGTATTTTGGATATGTGTGGAAAAGTAAAGCTTTTTGGACTGACTGCATTTGCTATAGGTAATGCAAGTCTATGGATCTTGGTTAGGGCTTTTGATGTTGTAATCGTTTATAAGAGATAAGTAGTTGATTGAAACATTAAGCATTGAGGCCTAGACTGGCTGCCATGGGATATGAGGTGTTCATGTCATTAATTAAGAACTTAAGTACTTTTTCATACAACTTAATAATCAGAAAAGTGTCAGGTTCCATATTTCCAAAATGCTTAGTCTGCTTAGGGCCTCTGCACCAATTTATATAAACCCAGGGCCTTTCTGAAGCACTATTGATGCAGAACTCAAGCACACCCGTGAGCCCCAGACATTAAGCTTATAGGTTTTGGAGTTATTTGATGTTGTGTGTCTTTCTTTTTTCCCTATGATTATTTCATATTGTGTTGAGTTGCTTCTAGTCTTACCAATCAACCAATCATTATGCAAATCTTTACATCATTGGAAATTATTTATACTTGAAGAGTGAAGACTATAGGGTTGATTGGGTGCTTATTTCTGTATATCTGGAGTACTAGTTTGACGACATTCATTGTTTTTCATCATGAGAAACTACTTTATTGTCTAAGAAATTACTATTACGATGATATTGATTTAAAAAGTTTTTTTCGTTTCTCTTTGCTAACAAGCAATAGCTATGCAACTAGAAAATATGCTGCAGTATTGACATCCAAGTGGCCGGCAGTGTGTGAAATTGCAGGATATTCCCTATTTGACAGTTCTTATCTTAAAGATAATTTATGGCTGTTGGATGGGTACTATGGTGTGATTAGATGGTTCCGATTTTGTGAATATGTACATAGTTGTTGGAATATGTTTAGCTATTATAAAGTGATGTGGATTCTATGGTTCCATGTGTGTGTTTGTCCCAGTCAGACGGGGGAGAGGCTGTGATGGACCTTGAGGTTGAACTTCCCTGGGAGAGGAAGAGAGAATTTGGTATCTATCCCCATCAATATGTTATGCCAGCTCTAAAATGATAAATCAAGAGAACCCAATTTATTTAAACTCCATGACCATTGAGATCTTTCTTCAGTTGTGAAATACTGATCTTGCTAATTCTGTGGGTCAAATTATATGTTTGGGTAAATAAGCAAACTGGAACAAAAAGTCTGATTCTTAAAGTGATCTGCAGCATGTATTAGTCATGGTTTTCTTTGTCTTCTGCTGCTACACATTAACCGGATGTAAGACCTTTTCTTGTATTACCTGTCTTTTGTGTGTATAAGTGATCTTGTCTAACATTGGTTTCTTAATTGCGGATATTATGTTCTATAATGTAGATCCATATTGCAAAAGAATAGCGCATCTTAATAACAAGGAGTCTTTTTTCTGTTATTTCTTTTTTGGAATTTATTCCTTTCTTTTAGTGCCATCGCCTGCATAGAAAGTACTCTTATATCAGGATGCATTTAATCGTAAAGATTCTGGCAGAGTGGGGCTTTGACTTGGATCTAAATTGAGTGGGGTTGAGGCTTTGACTTGGATCTTTAGCAACTTAACTGCCAAAATCTGCTTTTATGTAATATTTTCACGTTATAATAGATGTACCAACTTTGCTTTTTTATTGTACAAACTAATTTCTCTTCTAGAAATCCGAAACCTGTTGGCATTAATCTGGTTGCCTATATATTCTGATAAAGATATAGTTGCTTAAAGGATCGTAATTCACCTTATAGTAATTTGGCAATTTAGTAGAGGGAGCTTTGATGATACTGTCTGGGTTCTTACAATATGTTTATTTTATGTTTTAGAAATCTTAAAAGTTTGTGCTGTACTTTGACTCAATAGGTAAATGCTGAAAAAGTTGCTGTATCTGGAAAGAAAAGGACACAAAAGCTCTACAGGAGGCATTCAGGAAGACCAGGTGGCATGAAAGTGGAAACATTCAACCAGCTGCAGCAGAGAATTCCTGAAAGAATTATTGAGCATGCTGTTCGTGGTATGCTTCCTAAAGGAAGGGTAAGTGCATTGGTTCCAAACTCAAGACTAATATGTAGATTTATGTTAGCCGGACTTGGATTAAGTGTTGGATAAAGGTTATATGTTCAACATGCTCAATTTTTCAAGTCTTTTCATATATTTGAAGGGATCAGACCCATTTTTGAATATGTGTCACATGATTACTTTAGGGAAAATGACGAATTCAGATAACATAGGAACAGGATATAAGTTCAATATGAATTGGTGTATAGATATAATATTTTCCGTCCTGTATATCAATATTTTAGCTGCTACATTAAGGGATTATAAAGCCTCATAACCCATCGGAATTTATCTAATTGCTAATCAATCTGCAATATGTATATTTGTGTCATTGAGTGCCTACTTTTTCTTGAACGTCTGATGCTAATTCTATGGCTAAGCTTTTGATGTGGTTTAAACTTACTAGGAATTTTCCAACTATGACGGAGCTTGAGGTATTAGGTTCACTGACTGTCAAGTTTATTTGGAATGAGAAAGATACTTAATGTGGACTTTCTATATGCACCACTTTGCTATGCTAGTTTTAGTAGTCTTCAGCTGTAATAGCTTTATTAGTGTGGCTTTATGAATCTCTATGTTTGTAAGCACCATGTGGTATGATTATAGAATGAACATGGTGATGTAGGTACTCCACAAATAAGGATTATATTTGTCATAAAGACTAAAAAAGTCTCATTGAACTCTTGGATGACGGAGGAATCCAAAATGTACAAGTGCTGAAAGAATATTAAAATTAAAGTTGAGGAATCTAGTTAATGGTACATGTCATGTGCCAACAATTGAGATGAAAAAGAAAAGATATTGAAAACAATTTGGTGTAGCTAGTTATGACTTATAAGTGAATACAATCACGATAATTCATAACAGAGTGCAGTTGTTAAGGTTTATAAGTGAATAAATCAAGTTCAAGTCTTTAGTTATCAATGACTTATGTCAGCTGTTGCATTCAATTCCATTGGTTTTACTCCGTTCCGGAAGATTACTTTATTAGGAAACAATTATGCTGCTGCTTTGTATACTTTGTGCATGATGTTTATTGATTACTGCATTGCTCGACACTAATATTTGTCCTCCTCAGCTTGGTAGAGCATTGTTTAACCACTTAAAGGTTTACAAGGGCCCAGACCATCCACATGAGGCCCAGAAGCCTATTGAGCTGCCGATACGGGACAAGAGGGTTCAGAAGCAGAGATAAACGTACATAAAGCGGGTCTGGCTTGAAAGAGAGCAGGCAATGACACTTCCTACCCTGCTTGCCATTTTCTCATGTTTTTGGTCCTCAGGGTAACTTTCTTTCTTTGGCTCTTTCCATGCGACAACGTGCTGCTCTTGTTTATATTTTAATTGTAGAGGTATTTGAAATGAGTCTTACTTTTCTTGAGCTGAAGTTGGATGTTGAACTCTGGTGGATATTTATGCTGTAGGTTCTTTGGGATTGAACCAAGTTTGATTTGTTAATCAAATAATTCATCATTTATTTCTTTTAATTAAATAATTGGTGCATTGGCCTTGAGAAATAGAAAATCTCACTTGCAGCAGTCAAATTTTGATAGCTTTATAATCAAAATTGGGATAAACGTCATAAGTTTACTTGAATTGATCATCAATTGTGTCATTCTCATGGAACTGGTGGCTGAATCCAGTTGCCACTCTTCATTCTGGCGTCTGAAACGATGAAACTAGACCATGACTAGCTCACCTGACTGGAGGTTAGGGACAAGACTGGTGGCTGGTGTTGCAGAAGCTGATTGTTTTGCTAAATGCAGGGTAAAGAAATTCTTTTTCTTCCTACCTAAAATTTTAATTTCCTTACAAACAACCAATGTGGCTGTTGCCGGTTGATAAATATTCTCCCAACAAAAGGTGGGAAAAGAATAACTTAATTCTGAAGCAAAGCTGCATATAATAGTTGATTCCAAGTATCAGGCACACCAGCAAGACACCAGTGGCTGCAATCGACAAGCTTAGGGCCACCGCCGGCATAGATGGAAGGATGGCCATCTTTTCTTAGCTGTGTCAGCAAAGTAATGTCAAGTAGATAAGCAGGCTTAGTCATGTTATTCAAAACGCTCTTCAAAATAGCTTCCCCTGGCACGGCAGGGCCTGGATATTTTGATCCTTTCACTGGCTCCATTTGCTCACTGCAATCTTTATGGTTTGGATCACCCCATTCCTTGGCACTGGAAAAAAACAAAGCAAAGTCGAATGAAATTTTCTAGAATTTTATAGTCCAACTTAAGGGGATGAGAAGCTTAAAGAAGTTTACTTAAAATGAACTGCTGCAACTCCTTGGAAGAAGACTCTAATCTTTGAAGGATCAATGTTGTTATCAACCCAATTTGCCCAAGTAGTCATGGCGATCTTATAAGCTTCCATGCGATCCATCTCCTTCACTGTCTTGTTTCCGTATTGAAAGTAGTCCCATCTGCAAGGCAAAAACAAATTTACTCGCGTGCATATGGCTTTTTATTTCTCGCATCCGGCAAGTTTAGAGGGAGCAACTGGGTGTGTTCAAGCTGGGCCATATCCGGATAGGATCATGATGAGTTTAGAGGTCGAGGTTCGAATAAGTTTTATATTATTTTTATTTAATGTTATAAGTAATCATTATATTATAAATTAAATGTTTAAATTTTAAAAATAAATTATTATTTTTATAAAATAAGACTTAAATTTTAATTTTT
>JBBYHO010000001.1:14105050-14116271 GCA_038382025.1 Adansonia gregorii | reverse complement strand
GTACAAGTCATTTTGCTGACATTTATCAACACCTGTGCTTGTGAAGTTGTTATACGAAAGATCCCTGCAAACAAAATATATAGTTCAGAATATTAGTTTTATTTAATGGTTGCTAACTACCTATTACTTTCGGTTTTGATTCAATAGCAAATAAAAACAAAAAGTATACTTATGCCCATACTGCAAATCTTTACAAGTTTCACCTTGTAAATTGAAGCATCAAACTTCCTTTTGGTTAATTAAAAAGGGTTATGATAAAGCTTCTTGGCCATATATTATGTTGTAATTGAACATTGGAAGAGAATCTTACATTTGTCTTGGTGTTTCCCGCATCCATTGAGGGACTACTCCGGTAAACATGTTTCCAGTTAAAAACCTGATAAAAGAAACCATGAAATTTCTAAATTAGATAATGTGTAATTTGGAAGATTTAACAGTTGTAGTGGCAAATCCAGGAAAAATGAAAGAAATCCATCTTCTCAGATTGGAACAAGTCCCAGCAGATTTTTAGATTGCTGAAATGAAATCAGATGATTATATATATTCATTGAACCAGCTAAAATTTTCTTCAACCACTAAAAAATGGCAGTTGCCAACGGGGAAACAAGATACATGCTTCACTGGCCCTCTCAGGGGTGGGAACTCTAGCAGGGCTGGGGTTTTAGCTACAGCTCCTGTAAATCCAGGGGTTTATATCCCCTTAAAAAGATCCATGCCAAATAAATAATTAAAAGGAAAGGAAAAGGAAGGTTTAAACTAAAAATATTATATCCTTACAAGTGATCCAAATAGATTAGATTAGAAAGAGCCGTTGGAATTTCTCCACTGAGTCTGTTAAAGCTGAGATCCCTGCAACAAAAATTATAAAAGGTTATTAAAACCACATTTTGTTTCAAAAATTTTTATGAATTAATTTCTTGTACAATCAAATCTAGAAAAAGGAAGACAATGCATCAAAATTAACAAAAAAGTTATATCCTAATACAAATTAGAACTTAAAATTAAAACAATCGAGTGATCTGTTGGTAAGCATCAGATCTTAGTTCTAGTTATCAGGATTCAATCCCTTGCAATCTCAAGTATAGTTAGAACTACAAGATACGCACAAGCAAATAGGCATAAATGATAAATCTCATATTTTTTGGTGACATTCACTAGTTTGCAAGTTTACTCTGATTTCAGCCATAAGCAAAGGAGCTTCTAGCACCCTAATCATGCTGCAGAGTGCGTAGTCAAGATTAATTGTTTTGGTCCATTTTCTTTCGAAAGAACATAAAATTTCTTCAAAAAGATACATACATATATATATATATATGCTGATACAAAATTGAAAGAGATAATTTTCTTTTATTAAGGAAGCAAACCTATTAGTCTATTACTCACAAGATCTTTAATGTAGTCAATTCCCCAAGAGAAATAGGTATGTCTCCAATGAGATTGCAACTCCTCAACATCCTGTAGTACAATCACAATAATATTCAATTATTTAAGTTTAAAAAAATAAATCTCACAATTTTAATCCATCTCTGCCGTATTGCAGAGTTTTACTTACAGTTTTTCCAATTTAGACAAATTACTAAGTTGTGGAAAACTTGCTTCAGCTCCGTTCAAGTCAGTAATTATTCTGTAAACAAATTATTCAAGAAACAACAAACATTAGGATACAACCACTATGACAGAATCCCAAGTTATATTTATTGAAATCTTTGAAATTTAAGGTCCATTGCTTACATTGTAGTTAGATCTTCTAAAGAACTAATGGATGGAATTGGCCCACTCAAACCACTTGCCACAATATATCTGTCATTATCAGAATTGGATTCATTTAAATGATTGATGAAGCACAACTATGTTGCTCCGACTTTTAGTTTCTCTTAAAATATGTGTTTAACATTTGTATCCGTCATATATTCGGATATGAGTACGAGGATATGATCCTCCAAGAAGCTTTCAAATACATGAAAAAACTTAAAAAAATTTAACATACTAGTGGAATACATATCAATATCCAACACTCATACCCAAATTCGAGTAACATAAAAGCATAACATTTCTAATAACAAAAATTTAATAAAGTACTCACAATTCTTTAAGATTTGTCCAGTTCTGGAATACGAAGTCGGGAATCTTTCCTGTGAAGTTGTTGTCACCAATCCGACTGTTGAGAAAAAAATAATTATGTAGACATAGTAACCGATTCTGAATGACATGAATAGAAGAACATGAAGCTTACAACTGCTTCAACGTAGTCAGCCTAGCAAATGTTTCAGGCAATTCTCCAGTAAAATTGTTGGAATTAAGAAACCTGCAAATTAAACCAGCAACATGAAAAATATCAACAGGAAACATATATTAATCAAACCTAAGAAAAACAATGATGTCCTCCAAATCATTCACGGATCTGAAGATGAAAATAAGTGAAAGATTGATTTAAACAAAATTCAATCACTTCTTTTTGTTTACAAAGAACGCTATAGTTTGGGATAGGAAAAGTGTCGTAGGTATTGCAATTTAAACTTGTTGGATACCACCCTTTAAAAATAATTAAATCACTTTTTATAATAAGTAAAAGTAGTAAATATAACAAATTGAAATGAGATTCTGGTAGAATTTAAAAAGGAAGAGTCTCTCACAGTCTCTCGAGGCTGGATAGATAGCCTAGTGCTGCAGTCAAATATCCTGAAAAGTTATTGTGCTCAAGGACTCTACACATTTTTCAAATATATATATGAAATTAGTCCATAAGACATTCATAAAATATCTTGTGAAAATTTTATCGTAATGAAATAAGAAATACAGACTAGAACTTGCTATAAAGCAACTCACAAGCTGACAAGAGTACTTATATTTCCTAGCTCTTTTGGGATAGAACCTGTTAAATGATTTCCAAGAAGAGAACTGCAACAATGTGTTTATTTATCCATTTACTATTAGTGCATCAAATATAAACTTATAAAAAATAAAATAAAACTATTACAAAATGTTAAGTAATAATTACATTTGCAGAATTTTGGTAATATTAGCGATGATATGCATGCAATGAATTTTAATAGCAAAAATTTTAAAAAATGAAAATTAATTATATGAAAAGTAAAAGGAATAAGTTATTGTAGGTATTTGAAAATATACAAGTACAAAACATCCATTATGATTTATTTGTATTAAAATTAAAAATTAAGAATTTATTTTAATAAAATAGAAGTATAAAAATTACTCAAATAAAATGACAAAATTCAAAGGATTTTTTTATTATTTTAACCATATAAATATGAAAAGAAAAGAAAAGAAAAGAAAAAAACATACATGTTGACGAGTTTCATAGAACCCCATTGTGGAGGAATGGTGCCACTAAGATAATTGCGAGTAAGATCACTGTAAGAAGAGTTAAAAACAACAAATTAATTAGTGAAATATTAAAATTTACTAGATAATATAGTAAATTAATTTGAGGCAAATGTGAGATATATATATATATGTATATATTATAATGAAAAGAAGTACGAAAAGGTACTTGCATTTCTTGGAGGAAAGGGAGGCTGACCAATTCCGGTGGGAGAGTACCTGATAGATTTTGTCCCTTCAGCTCTCTATTAATTTCAACAAAAACCAAGGTTTAAGGTTAGCGTTAGGGTTAGGATTAGGATTAGGATTAGAATTAAGTTTATGCGCTTAAAGTTCTTTATTACTATATGGTTTACATATCAATTTTAATTTCCAAATAGTTGAAGATAAATTACGCATGAGTGTTTTTTGCAGCAAAGTTAGCAGTTTTATCAATGTGATCGTAAATCAGGACCATAAAAGGATGGAGGGAGGGAATCCCATCAAACCTTCGACTTGTTGAAGGTCCTTCTCAAATGGAACCCACAACTCAAAGAAGTATAAGTGTGTGCACTGACATAACTTAACAAGAAAAAAAAAAAGAAAAAAAGAAAGTGGACCTCAGAGAAGAGGGAAATTTTTGTTCACTTCGTGGCATCTATTGGGTGGTCATTCGTACTTTGATTTTGGTCAATTTTCAGTATGTTATTCTTGGTACTATGAGCTTTATTTAGATTATTGTTTTCTCATCTCTATTTGTTAGGCTATTGTATCTTTTTATGGATTATTGTAATTTATTATTGCATTTAATAGTGAGTAAGAACTGTTATAATATTCACATTTGTTAAAAGACATTTTGTTGTACTAATTAATATTTTAAATTAGAAGTTTTTTTCAAGATTAGGTTTCGTAGTTTTTACCAGCTCTCACATTGAGGGGTTTTCTGGTTGAAAATTGTTTGTCCTCATGTAACTATTTGATTTGTGCGCATTTTTACCTATATCTATTGTTTAGATATTGATGCTTGTTGAATGTTTGCTTCTTATATGTTCTTTCAAGCGATAAAGGTTTATTCTTGCCTATTACATTGAGTTATTTCTTCCGTTGCATGTACAAATGTTCCGAACGGCTGGTATCAAAGTTGACTATTTATCTAGGGGTTTGTTTGATTGAATGATGGAGTTTAATTACAGTACAATGATATATTTGAATGGCACTAATTATCACAAGAGGAAAGGAAAGATGAAAATTTTGTTGTTTGTGAAAAATTGTTTTCATCGACATTTGCTAGTCAAAAACTTGACACTAAATCTAACGAAGAATGGGCTTTTGAACATGAAATGGTTTCTGGTTTTATTGGACAATGGGTAGGTGACAATGCTTTGAATCATATTACTAATGATTTATATGCCAAAACTTCATAGGAAAAGCTCGAGAACTTTTATGCGTCTCTATCTGGGAACAATAAATCATTCTCATTGAACCAAGCTATGAACTTGAGGTACGAGGAAGGTAATTCAATCTATAATTACCCTAGTGAATTTTAGTGGTGTTTTGACCAATTATCTGGCATGGGTGTTAAATTTTAAGATGAAATTTTCAGACTTTGGTTACTTAATTCTCTGCATGATTCTTAGGAAAATCTCCATGTGAGTTTAACTAGTTCTGCTTTTGGTGGTGTTGTGACCATGGATTGTGTAAATATTATAGTCTTGAATGAAGAAGTTTGACAATGAACTCGGCAAGTATCCTCTTCATAGTTAGAAGATTTGGTTACTAAATACAGGGGGAGAAAAAAGGAGAAGGATAAGGGATCAAGTAGAAGAAAATCAAGGAGTTAATATGGAAACGTTAAGCGTTACCATTGTGGTAAAAAGGAGCATGTCCAGAAGTTTTATTATCAGTTAAAAAAGTAAAACAAGGGTAACGAGGGCAAGCAGCAACACAAAAATGGAGGCAATTATGAGAGTGTTGCTACTACTACCCGAGAAGATCTTGTGATTGTCTATGATGATAATCTAATAATATTGCTTTTGATGAGATAAGCTGGGTTATTGGAAGTGGGTTCTATTTTTAATTGACATCAAGATAAGATTTCTTCGCATCTCATACTTTAGTTGATTATGGCGTTTTAAAGATGAATAATGATGGTTTTAAAAAGAAGACCAATCAAAAAATAAGCTGGCAGTTAAAACTGTTCATAAGTCGAATTTAGTCGCAGTTTAAAATTTTTTAAATTTTTTATCTAGGTTTAGCCAACCCAACCTATATTCAAAAGTTATTAAAAAATTATAACACATTAATATTTATTTATTTTTATAATTAAATTTAAATAAAATTATTTTTATTAATTAAATAATTATTCGAGTGAAACTTCGAATCACAAAAATACACGTCCTAACAAAGGCCACCCAATACTTGAGCAAACTTATTATTCTATCCCACCAACAAAAAGTTAGACGCTACACGTAAATTCCATTGACCACGTAACTTGCAAGTCATTGGTCATATTTAGTTCAATCGATCGACTAGTTGAGCTAGTCAAATTAAATTAAAATAATTTTAAATATTAAAAAATATTTTTAATGTTAAATAAATAATGAATATAGTAAATAGTTTATAAAAATATACATTTTAATTTAGTAGTATGTTATTAAATATAATTATATGAAGTTATGAGTTAAAATCTCATCACTTATAAAAGTATTTAAATTTTTTTTTTCAATAATTTTTATTGACTGAATCAATAAAAATCGATTCAAATATCATCCTAATTTTTTATGTACCACTCAAATTATCTTCAATTCTTGATTGAACCAGCTTGACTTTTCATTGCCGGTCATTGGAGGGGAAAGCATATAAGTAGAAGAATTCATCTCTCTGTCTTGACTGTGTAGTTTTAATTTGTAATTTTCTTTAAATAATCAAACAATAAACTTACAAGTATTATTTTAACACATATCCAAAGCACCTATACTCACTTATAGAAGAAATTAAAGATTAAGTTTTCTACAATTACTCTTTTATCTAAGAATAGTTAACGCATAGAATGTAAAAATTGTATATGTTCATTGAAAAAAAATATATGTAGAATAATCCATTGACGGACCTAACGAGTTTGGTCGAAGATAAACTCCCAGTGGAAAGATTTTTTTTTTTCCTCATTTTGAGAGAAAGGGAGAGAGCTTTGCTTACATTTTGATGACATGGCATGTCGTGTTATTGTTGAAGGAGCAATCACACTCAACTTTATTAACATAATAAGCTGAGGTTGCACTCTCTTCCCACCAACTCTCGTCTCGAATGCATGGATCAATAGAAAAGTTCCAGTTTGTCTTCCCCAATGCCCTACCTATGCTTTCCAAAGCTTCCACTACACACCATATATATATATATATATATATATATATATACACACACTTATAATCAACTATTAATCAATAACGAAGGAAAAAAAAAGGTCGAAATCGAAATTATTATTGATTACCTTCATCTTTGGCAAGTGTAGCTCCAAAAGTTAAAGTTGTAAGACAACGAGCGGTGAAAAGTAAAGCAAAAACAAGTGAGGGAAATAACATCTTGGATTGTTGAATTAGTTCAGGAGCTACTTGCTTGATTTGAATGTTAAAAATGGGCACAGAGACTGGTTGTTAACGGAGAGATTTAAATATGAAAGTTGGAAGTTTATATGAAATGAAACAATGGCAAGAAGAATAGAACTATTTGGTCCCATATATAGAGAAACTATATATTGGTTCAAAATACCAAGTTGTATAAAATATCTGCATAGAATTTAATGAAATAAGGCCCCATATATATAATGATGAAAATGAAATCCAACAACCTTCTTATTGATTGTATTAAGGTAAATTATTAGTATAAAAGAAATTATAACTATATTCAAATATTACATATGAAAATAAATTAATTAAATTAATCAATCAATGAATAAATATGCATTAGATAAATAAATTAGTGTAGAGTAATCCAAATATTAATTCCAATGGTAAGAATTTATAATTTCAATTGTTTTTTTGAATCATAATAATTAATACATGAATTATGAATATTCACTAAAAAAGTATAATCCATAAATAATAACAAGATCAAGGCAAAATTTAACAAAGTAGATATTCATCTCTTTTAAATAATAAAAAGTTGTCAACATTTTAACATTCCTCATTGTCAAAATCATCAGTTCAATGATGCAACTGGGTTCTTTTTTTCTTTTTCTTTTTTTAACACAATAATGATCTTATTTAGAATCATAAGAAATTGAGCTCATAATGCCTAACTTTGATAATTGAGTATGGAATATTCCTGCAGAATAAATCCCTCCACTCAATGCAAAGTGAAGGCAATTAGCAAACCTCTTAGTGATCATTTCAATCAAGGCATTCCTGCAGAAACAAATTTTAAGTATCATGAAAAGAAGAATCTTGAACCACACCCGAAGACAAACTGTAAAGCAATACCAGAAAATGAGAAGAACTTGTTTAATGCAAATATGATAAAACCAAAATAAAACATATTAAAATTCTGATCTACAAAGGTAGTGCCAACAGTTTTGATAGTGTAAACCAACTTGTTGGGAAGAATAACATTAATAACTTGAAATTGACAACGTTCCTTAAGGAACTCCTTAGTTTAGCATTTGTCCTTATCATTTTAAGAATCTTTAAATAACTTTTTTACTGCATTGATTTATAACCGATCAACAATAATTCAAGCTAAAAAACTTATTTCAATTACACAGTCATCTACCATGTTAAATATAAGTAGAATAAATATAATATATTAGCATTCATATCTCTTAACTTATACCTTCTAAAAGAATTCTTTAAAATATATGTCACTTTCTTTTCGATTACAGGACCTCTAATCACTTACAAAAAGGCCAGAAAAAAAAAAGCATGTTTAAGGTAAGACATAACAAACAAGGATTAAAGTCAAGTCCTCAACTGGAAAATTCATATTCTTTAAAATTTTCTTGTAGTTATCATAAGCATACGCTTCTCAAGCCTGCAAGGAATCACTTTATGCCATATAATCTATTCTTAAAAAAAAAAAATTAGTGAAAACATCTAAGCCTGAACTTTTTACCTTTATGCTTAATCTAAGATCCATCACCATCCAAAATTCAAACCTCAAGAATTCTCGTTATAATAACTTAAAGTTACAAAGGATTGAAAACCCAAATGAAATAATCAGTTATCATGACAACTCATTTCTTTGTTATTTCATGTAAGAGCGATTAACAGTAACAATCGATAGGCAGCATGCAAGGGGTTGGTGAAAGGACAAAGCATAGCAAGTATTGGAGAGAGAGAGAGTGAGAGAGAAGAAAAGTTACTGTAGCGAACTTGGACACGTGGACAGCCTCTCTACCGAGGAAAACTTCCTATATTAATATTAAGGATATATAAATTATGATCATATAGTGTCAAGTTACATAAAAATTCAGGAATGAGATTTAATGAAATAATGTCCACTCATTTGGTGATGCAAACGGAAACCAACTTCCTTTAATCATTTGTACATACTGCATGGTGCAATTGAAAAACTTATGTAAAAATTTACATATTTGTATATATTATTGAACAATATATATTTATTTTGATGGTAATGCCTTTTTAACTATACCTATACTAATTATAAAAAAGTTGGTTGAATAAGTAATATAATTCTGCTAATGAATCTGTCTAAAAACATATTAAAAATAATAATATTAGAGTTAATTATGTTAATTATGTTATTTTTAAAAAAATATCAATGTGTCCAAAAGATCTACCCCTTAGTTAAATTATCTATTTATCTTAAACTATCGTATTGAATTTTTCTTCTATTATTGGCAAAAAAAACTTTTTTCTATTATAAAACATCTTTTCATATTATTTTTTTCTTTTTTCCCCCTACTTCTACAATGGATGTACATTTTTCTAGTTATTTATAACGTATTTGATCAAGTTTAATATCACCAATCAAGTAACTTGAATTTATTTGCATGTCATTTTTCTTCAGAACATACACATACTAGTCTCTAGTAGTAAAACATTGTTAGCAGTAAAAACTCATTGCAATCAGCGAAAAGAAAACATCAATGTGGAAAATATACAATATTTTGTAGGTACAACAAATAAAAATATAACTGCATAAAAGCAGTTGCTAATTGCTATATGTGCCCATTTATGTTATGCTTTTAAGAAAAAAAAATGTTCTAGACTTCTTTCTTTTCTTTTCCCCCAATTTTGCTAACTTACATTAGCTGGAAGCAAAGTCTCATTTCATTTCAATTAAGAGAGTTGACTTTAATTTGCTGAATCTCTATTCTGCCAATAACCACAAGTTAAAGTGATTAGATAAAGATCAGCAGTAGATGTACAGGAAGAAGTCCATGGCCCAACTGGTGACATAATGTGAGTCTGGCTTTCAGGGGGACTACTCTTTTCTTCAAGATGCTGGTAAAGCTTCTTCATGGCCGCCCGAGAGCTGGATCTATTATGAAAAATGCTTGAATCTGTAGCCAATTCTCGAAAGAAGCCTTGTCTTCAAGCGTGCTAACCACAGATGACATGCCTGGCCTCGCACCTGCATTAACGCCCGTGCATAAAAGAGCCACATTGATCATTGTCATTCACTTATCTTCGTTGTAACCAGATCCCATCCTTGGATCAACTAAATCCAATAATTTCCCTTCCTATTTTAAAATAAGAACCTGTTAAAAAAAGGGCAAAAAATTCGATTGAAACAAAGAAATATTTCAAACTTTTAGTCAGAGAATAAGCTTTCAAGTGAACCGAAATTCTGGAATAAGAGCTTCCAGTACTGTAACATAACCCAATCAAGATGATAAAAACAATTATCCCTCTGACGGTAACTAGTGTTGCTCCTCCCACTAACAATTCCCAGGGTCACTATCCCGAAACTGTAAACATCAGCTTTATCTGTTAAATAACGGCGCATTGCGTATTCAGGAGCCATAAAGCCACTGCTAATTTATAAAACATTACCTCAGTGCAACATTGCATCAAGTTGCGTTGAATGTTTACACATATCCTAGAAATTTCTATACTGGTAAAGATCTGTTTGTATGTTAGAATTTAATGGAAAAAAGATTGTAAAAAATAAGAAGGAACATAGTCATAAGCAATTAGAACAGTGAAGCTTACAAAGTTCCGGTAACTCGGGTGATAATGTGAGTATTGTCCTCTTTATCAAGCTTGGCAAACCAAAATCTGATATTTTAGGGTTTAAATGCTTCTCAAGCAACACATTTGTAGCCTTGATATCTGTACGCACAATCTTCAACCTTGATTCTTAAGGGAGATATGCCAAACCTCTCGCCATTGCAATGCAGATTTTCTGTCTTGTTGGCCAGTCTAATTTCAATTGACATTAAAACATATGCAAATCTTCTTTTAGTAACCAAATAAAGAATAATTAAAGCATGCTTTTGTTTATTTGACCATATACAAGTATGAACAGCTTCGAAACCAGACAATCAAGTAAATCACGTGGCTAAGAAAACCTACCAAACAATGCACGAGCGAGGCTGTTGTTTTCCATGAACTCGTATATTAGTAACAACCAAATAGCTTCAGCAGATGAGGGTCCATAACCAGAAGCGTGCGCTGGTGGACCTAAATTGATTCTCTATTCATGTTGATGTTTGTTTGATTCTCTATTCATGTTGATGTTTGTTAAGTTGCTTTTGTTTTTTTATTTTAATTCCTATTCTAAAAGGGTAAATAAGAAGGACCAAGTTAATGCATTGCAGAGGATAGAAATAAGAAAGAAAACAGCTTAGCTTATTTTTGTCAGGCGGTACCTCTTTGTTTTATGTCATCATGATTGGAACTGGTTACCAACTTTCAAGTTTGCTAAATTAGTTAAAATTTTC
>JBBYHO010000001.1:14045277-14060610 GCA_038382025.1 Adansonia gregorii | reverse complement strand
AAATTTTTAAAACATATTTTATATTATATTATCATATTTATATATAATATTCGTATAATCATTTATAATATTTTCCAAAATCTTACGTGTTGAGCCTATTAATTTCAAAAGGTCAGTCACCATGGTTCATGATATCTCCCTATTTGTCTTTTATCAACTTTAAAATTTAAAAAAAAAATCGAATCATGGTTTTGAATAGAAAATATAAATTCATATATTCATATACTTAAATGCTAGGACATTTATCCCTTACCAATGTTTGCATTGTAGAAACCTAATAATCCAATACTAGTACATTATAGTATAAAATAAAAGTCTGATAGGTCAATTTTTTTAGATTTAATAGTAAATTAGTAACTACATTACAATTGACACTGCATTCTGTCGCAAATAATCTACCATTCAGAGAATTTAGAGTATTTTAGTTGTCAATTTACTTTCTAGATATATATTTTTCTTTTGTAATTTAGAGATTATTATCATTTGTGTTAGTTTGGTCTCTAATTTTTTTATATAAAATGAAAAAAAATACATAAATACATATTAGGGTGTAATTGAGCTGAGCTAAATCCGAATTTGAGTTTGAATTTGACTCCAAACTCATGATTCAAAGTCGACTGGAGCTCGATTCAAGCTTGATTCGGATAAAAACCAAATTACTTGAATTACATAGTAAAAAAAAAAGCCCAATTTTTATAATCAACTTGAAATTCAATTTTTCGATTTCATATTCTCATTAAGATTTTTTTTCATATATAGATATTTAAAAAATAATATATATAACTTTAGGCTCACAGTCTACTTTGAGTCAAATATGAACATATTTGAACCTAACTTGCTTAATAATTAAGCTTCTCAAGCTATAAAATTCATCTCACTAATAATCAAATTAAATTCTAATTTTTTTAATCAAACTTAAATAACTTACAAACAAGCATACATATCTTATTTACATCCCAAGTTCTAAAACATCACGGAAAATATAAAAATTTGTCTCACTAAATTGAAATTCCAAGTTTCTTCCTATCAAGAGGAAGCAAATGTAACAAAAAGGAAAATTTGAAAAATATAGAAAGAGGGTGAAAAAAGAGATATGCAATAATGGAGAATTATATAACTTTTTTTTTCTTCTTTCGGATGATTGGAAAAATGGGATGTTGCAGCCGAAATTTTGGAATGGTTATGGTCTTAAAATAGAATAAATCATGCAACAAATTAACTTTGCCTGATTGATACAACTTTTTTTTTCCTTTTCTTTGTCTTTGATGTGAATATATATATATATATATATACACACACAGTCAAATAGATAATTTAAAATGCATATTTTAAAAAAAGTTTTTTTTTTTTTTTGAGAAGAGATTTTTAAATATAGTTGAGAAAGTTTATAAAGAGCAAGTGAACAACGGCCATTATTGTTGCTGGGAAAGTCCGATAAATGTAGTGCTTGAAGCACTAAAGCTGAATCCAGAAATTCCAGAGCTAACAAGGGAGGGAGAAAGAGAGCGACCTAGGTAATTGACAAAAAATAAAAATAAAAATCAATTCCAATAGTTATCATCACCCCGACGAAGTAAGAACAATTAAAATTTGGCCTGAATCTGTCAACTCATCTCCACTATACTTTTTCATAGACTTAAATGATTCAAGCAAAAGTTTCCGAGGACAATATACCCCAAATTCCACCCCCCCCCCCCAGCTTTTTCTTTTTCTACTTTATTTGTTCCCAGTTAGATGTGCACCCACTATGATGGAATCCAATGGCTTTAGAAATTCTCCGTTTTTTTTTTTTTTTGCAACTGTGAATTTCTCAGTTTGTTTCATAATGTTTGTTTGGCCTGTTCAAATTCCATGATCTTAAAACTAGCATTAGATTAAACTAAAATTTTCATCATGGATCTTCTAGGCTGTTCGTATTCAAGTCTAATTAGAATGGTGCATATGGGAAATGAATTGAAACAACGGAGATTTTGGCCTTCAAAACCTTATCTCTGCATAATATTATATTCTCTTCCTTTTATTTTCATCAACCAAATTGTAAAACCTCAATGCATTGCATAGCATAATAATCTCTTCTCTTCATCCCTTTATTATTTTCATCAAAGTTGAACAACAATTCCATCCAAATGTTTCAGGGGCTAATAATTCAACAATGGGGGCTTTAGCTTATGCTTTTCCTATTCGATTCTCAGGTAATCAAGAGGAAACCGCAATCGTGTTCTTGCATAGAATTTGATCAAATGGGAAAAGAGAGAACAAGCACCCCCCAAAAGCAAACAACAGCAACATTAACTCGGTGCTACTGACTAATGCTAGTGTCAATGAACCAACACAAGCATCAAGATACACTTCTGAATGGCGAACCGACATCCCATTTTTACTACAACTTTGAATTAGTTCCCACGCTAATGCAGTAAAAATAGAAAGAAACAAAGCAGATTAGTCTGGAAAATTCAGAAATAGACCAATGTTCATGAAGAATGAAGATTAGCAAGATAGATAAGTTCACCATGCTATTGCTTCGAACCATGTGAAATTACTAGGTAATACGCACAAAGAGTATCACTACTTCAGAGCCACGCTGTTTTATGTAATGGTTGATATAGCTGAATATTGAACCTAACACACTCCAAGGCATCAAGTATCCTCAAGCAATTCAAGATCCGAAAGACATAAAAAGTGTTGTCAATAAAATATTGTGTGTCCAACCATAAAACCAAGGGTAATATTGCACGGTATACTAGGCAAAAGAGGCCCAGATTTCAGGAAATACCACTTTTTCTAATTTATCAAACAAAATGAGCAAAGAAAACATATTAAACTACCGAAAATCTAACCTTTTTCAAAAGGAGGTCCTAAGTACATCTCTCAGCTTACCCAAAATTGTGAAAGCTAATAAGAACAAGTGTCCCTCCAATCAAAACCTAAGGCTCATAGTCCAAAGAAGCCAAGCTCACTGGCCTTCTCCTTCTCAAATGTCTCGAAGTATTGATAAATGATTGTGACTGCGAGAAGAATACCAGTTCCTGAACCAATAGCTCCCATAAGATCTGCCAAAACTGTGAGTGCACCAATGCACATGCCGCCAAATGCAGCAGCTGTAGGAATGTAACGGTTCAGCTCTTTCTGTAAGCTAGCCTCACGGTGGCCAGGCATAACCATTTGTTGTTCCTGCAAATTAGCAGAAAAGAGGTAAAAACAAAAAGCAAGTTTACAGAAACAAACTACACCTAAAGATGAGTTTTTAGAGTAGATCATTTACCCTGAGCTGCTTGGCAACATCTCTAGCAGATGATCCTGAGACTTCAATCCAAGTTTTTGAGAACAATGCACACGCTGACAGCATAAACACGAGATAAAACAATGCATGAAAAGGATTGGCTGCCATATCAGCTAAGCTGCAAGATAATATAGCTAGAAGTGTCAGCATAGGTTGGCAAGGAAGATTCAACCACATTCCAATGACAAAGTTAATAATTTAACCAACAAAAGTGTTAGCATAGAGACCACGCTGGAGAATATGTTTGTTTGAAAATAGGAAAGGTTCAAATCACCTTGATGGTGCGGTGATATAATATGCAAGGCCACCAACAGGAATGGATTGACCATTTGAATATTCAGATTCCTTCCACTTGCCCAAGAGATTGACAAAAAAGTTTCCACTGTACCTTCTGTACAGTAACTGCAGAAGGACACATAATCAGATGCATTATATAACAAAGCAACAGACAAAGATTGTCACGTGTGCGAGTCCAGTACCTGAGAGATGAAGTAGAGGTTTGAAACAAGAGCAGAATGTAGAATGATAGGCATGTTAGAGGTGTAGAACAGCTTGATAGGATATGAACCCTGCTGTCCACGGGCATTCTTTGACCTCACAGGCAAAACCACACGGAACCCTTGGAAGTAGATAACAATTAGAAAAACCAACACTGTAGCCAGCAGATTTGTCACGTTTGGAAGATTCTGCCGATAAAAGGCTTCTCGGAGAGCACGAATTTTGTTTTCTCTAGTTAAAAGATTATGGACGAATGCAATAACAGCTCCTTCAAACTCAGCACCTCTGCCACTGTTAATGGTTGTGGGGCTAAATGCCTTCCAAATTATGTTTTCACTGCAAATCAATCAAATCTATTTTGAGTGCTACCAATTGCAATTCTAACAATGATTACATCATGGACACTCCACGACATGATATTAGTGGTAAGACAATAAAGAATTCTTAGTAAACTTTTGTGGTAGAGCCAGAAAGCTACAAATGCTCACCAGATATTTGTTGCTATGAAAAGGGAAATTCCAGAACCTAGACCATATCCTTTCTGAAGAAGTTCATCCAGACATATGACAATGATACCAGCAAAGCAAAGCTGAAGGATGATGAGAATGGCATTTCCTACTCCAAGTTGACCAACACTACCATACATCCCTGAGAGAACATAGGCAACTGCTTCACCAATAGCTATCAAGATACCCAACAATTTTTGTGCACCATTTCTGAAAAGAAGTACCCATCATACAGAATTATAAATCTTGAAAACCAAAGCAATTTGCATCTTAAGGAAAATATACAAGCCACCTGTTGCTTAGCAAAAGCTCAAATTGGTAAAGTATGAACACAGGTGTCAGCATGCATGAGTTCTGCACAAAAGGCACAACAAAAGTAGCACTCCTATATGGAAACAATATGAGGTATTCCAAGAGACTTTATCACAGTATCATTTCACAGAACAACCCTGAAGGGACAAATCAAGCTGCCATCATTAGCAAAGTTACTGATGTCATTATCTGACAACCAATAGAAACCTTAAGGGGGTGTTTGGTATTGGGAGATCATCCCAAAAACTAGGGCGATCTGTGTTCAGTAATTACATCTCCTTGTTATAAGTAATTTAAGAATCCTATGTTGCAATAATCTTAAATCACAGGGTTGATAAGATCACCACCTTAAGAGTGATCTGATTCCCATTCGAAAGGATGACAACGTTATCACCATGGGAAAGTAATTTTCAATATTGTTTTTCACTAATTTGCCTACATAATAGCAAAAAAAACATGTAAGGATAAGCGCTAGCTAATCCTTGGCATAGACCTTTAAACTTAGCAAAAAATTTGTGACTTTTTATTTTAAGGTGATGATAACAGTAGCTTTGTTGCCTCATAAATTTTCTTCTCAATACTTGTCACGGTTTAAGTTTTGGTGTATTTTTATCCACAAACATTTTCTGAAGAACAACAAATTTCAACACCAAGAAAAGATAAGGAAAAATGTCCCTATAAAGTACAAGCGAACAAAAGAATACCTTTTTTACCATTTTTTTTGTAAGGTTATTTCAGATATTTTGTACTCAGTTATCTTTTTTTCCCTCATAATGCCAAACATTATAGTTTAATATCACTGGTGATTTACAATGTTATACAAAACATAGTACTGTAAAATCACTAGTGATTAAATCACCTTAGTAATCTTATTACTATGATAATTAGATTACTACAGTGATCTAGCAAGTGACACTAAACACTAACTAAAAGTAAAAGTCTAATGGAACCCATGAAGCCATCCAACGTTGAGAAACAGAAAGTTAGCAATAAAAAGGTAATCAGTCTTCAGTCAGAGACAATAGTTACTTGAATAACATAAAAAACAGAAATAAAGTTTACCACACTTAAAACATACTTACAAAAGGGCACGATCCTCACGAACATTGTTGTCCACTTCAATGATTTTTGAACCAGCAAGGAGTTGCATCACTAGTCCAGATGTCACAATGGGAGTGATTCCAAGCTCCATGACAGTCCCACGATTTGATGCAAGAATAACACGCATCCAATAGAATGGATCTGCACCAGTTGTAGAATGTATGCCATACAATGGGAGCTGGCTACAAACCAAGAAAATAAAAAGAGAGATCACAGTGTATATGACCTTCTCTCTGAAGGGAACTTTCCTGTCAGCACTCTGAACTTCAGGCAGGAATGAAAGAAACGGTCTTACAAGATGAAGCACTCTAAATCCACCTCCCATCCTGTTTTATCCACCCGTAGACTAAACTACTGCAATCTGCACCAACCATTCAGAGATATAAATAAGTTGACAAAGACAATAGAACTTGGATGGTCACGGCAAAATACAACCCTTACTCCAAAAAAATGTTGCACTTGGAGTTTGTACTTCTAACTCTTTAAACAATGAATCACAAAATACAAGCAAGCAACGTGAGATGATTTCCAAGTTTGGCCCATTTGCTCTCTGCCAGTTTATATCTAGCCCAACTTTGGTAAAACTTGAGTTGGAATTCTAGCATCTCAGATACATATCAAGAGTTGAAAAGAGAGAAAATACTCTACATCCAAATTGTAAAATGGGGTAAATAAAGGTAATCTAAATGCTTAAGCTTGTCTTTATTATCTAAAATGTGAGTTGAAGATAACCCCCAGCTACCAATAGTTTCAACCCTTAAAATAACCTGTATAATCATCTTTAACGGCAAAGGCAACCATTACAAGCTAAAGAAATTGTACAGCATATATCGGTTGAAACTGAACAACATTGTGGAACATCTCAAAATACAGAGGTACCTAACAAAACAGTAATGGAGAGGTTAAAACACTCCAGCAAAGTTTACCCCCATTTGGAAACAGAAAAGATAAAGAATCAAACACTATTAACTAAACATTAGGGAAAAAAAAACAACTCTTTGATTACTCATTCTCATGCGCATAAAAGCAATTTTCTCCTTTCAATTTTATTTGGGAAAAAAAAACAACAA
Organism: Adansonia gregorii; assembly: GCA_038382025.1. Classification (NCBI taxonomy): domain Eukaryota; kingdom Viridiplantae; phylum Streptophyta; class Magnoliopsida; order Malvales; family Malvaceae; genus Adansonia; species Adansonia gregorii. The sequence continues at coordinate 14,053,843 of JBBYHO010000001.1, read as the reverse complement.
TTTTCACCGCTGAAAGGAACCTCAATAACAGAAACTCCATATACATACATCAAATAACCTATTAACTCTCATAGCTATAGAGGCAAGAATCTCCTAAATCGATGGACCTTTCCCCTCCAATAATTTTCCAACCAATGATCTTCAATGCACTGATCAAGAACACTGTTCACCTAGACGAGCGGTCTCAAACAATCTAAAGGTTCACCATGTAGATGACCCTAAATTCCTAATGGATGCATGGGAAACGAACTACTGGTTTGAAAAGTACTAAAAGGTATCCAAACTCATAAAATTATTTCAATCCCCATCTCCTTAAAACAATTTAGCCTTAAATTAGCAAAAAAAAAAAAAAAAACTTCAAATTGTCAATAGACATTACATTAAAATAAAAAATTCAGAAAAAAATAAATTTCCAAAATATTCACAAACCCTAATCAAAATCCATCAGCAAAATCAGATCTTTAAAAGAAAAAAAACAACGCACGATTCAAATATCATTAAACAAACTAATAAAAATTTTGAAAAATGAAACGAAAATTATGAATAAGGAAGTCATCTTTATCATCATCAAAGATCTAAAAAATGAAACGGAGACTAACCGTACGCACCGCAGATGAAGGAACAGTACGCTATAGAGAGGCTGAGAGGGTGAATTCTAAATTCTGAGAGGCAACTGTTGTGGTGTGGCTAGGTTTTTAACAGGAAAGGTTCCGTAAACTGCTACGTTTGTAATAAAAATAAAACACACGATTTCGAGCCAATTATAATAAGACACGTAGATTATGAGAGTGACGTGGATGAGGAGACGGCAGGTTTGACCGGGATTGTTGTCAGAGTTGTTAACGGGCTATTGCACTACTTGGCACGTACATCCATTTTTGGATCACACATCCCAAATTTGGAGATTTTTTATTAAGAATTTTCAAATTAACTTTAACTTGATTTTGATACATACAAAAATAAAAGAAAAATGTTAAGGTTAGAGTTTGTAAAATAAAAATGAATTTTAAAATTTGTTTAAAAAATTTAAGTTTAAATTTGAATTAAATTTAATTTGAAAAAAATTAATAGTTCAAATTTAAAAAAATTTAAATTTGAAATAACTCAAACATAAAAGAATATGAATTCGAAAGAACTCATACTCAAAAAAACTTAAACCCGATCCTAATCTGAATTCGAATCCAAATTTAATATTAAAAATAAAATGATAAAATTATAATTAAATAATTTTATAAAGCAAAAATTTTAATTATTAATTTTATTTTAGTATTCTTTTAATAATGTAATTAAATATTAAAAAACTTAATTTGTATTTTATATGTTGAAATAATACTTTATTAAAAAGTAAATAATATCATAAGCTTTAAAAACATTATCACTAAGGTATATTTTTTATTTATTATATTTTTTTAATTTAATTAATTAAACTCATTAAATGTTAAGAGTTTATGTATATTAATAGTAAAATTTTAAGTACTTCCTTGAATATTATTCTTATTTTATTGTTGTATTATTGTTATTTTAAGTAACAATGATTACAATGTGATAATAGTATAACAATATAATAATATAAATTAAAAAATATGTAAGTTATTATAGATAAAGTATTATATCAAGAATGAAAAAAAATCATATATTAGTCTTAGACAAGCAACTAGATTTGTCCACACTAATGGCAGCATATTCAGCCAAACAAGTAGGCAAAATTAGGTTGAAGCCTCAAATTTTAAGTTTGAAGCTGACTTACCCTGAAAATTTTTTTATATAAAATAATATATTTTTATTTTAATTTAATTATAGAATATATAAATATTAATATAAAGGTAACTTTTAATAGTATCAATAGTTATTCAAGCTAAATAAAGTAGGGTGGGCTAAAATCGGGCCTGAGTTTAAAATTTAAAATTTTTTCAGGCCATGGATAAGGTTATAGAACTGAACTAAGATTTTTTCAAGCTAGGTCAGGCCAAATTTGAGTCTCGATTTAGAATTTAAAATTTCATAAAATTGATTACATTTGATATAAAATAAAAATAATGTAAAATATACCCGAAAAAGCCCGAACATAAAATAATAAAACTTTGAAATGACCAAATTCGAACCTACTCGATTAACACCTCTAGTTAATGTGCTGGTTAAAAGTTTAAAAATAAAAAGATGTAATTATTATAGTATATTTTTTAAATTTGGTAAAAGTAATTGATTAAATATAAAAAATTTAAAAAATCCTTATAAGAAAAAAATATATAAGTAAAAGAAGGGAGTTACTTTGATAAAATTATAATTACTTTTATGTAATTGCATGTGGGAAAAAAATTACAATTAAATTTTATTTTATATATTTATTGTAATTAAATTTGATATTTTGAGCTTGGATAGAAGTTAATAAACGAAAAAAAAAATAGTAATGATTTTTAAAATGAGTAGTGTATATATATATATATATATATATAATTAATGAAGAGACTTTGTTTGTTTAAAACAAATAAGTTTTTAATTTGGGCTTAGAAAAAAAGACACCGGCTCTTCATGAGTTCCGTTTTTTCCCCCCGAAAAAAAGAGAAGTCCAAAAATTTTAAAAACCTAAAAATTTAAGATTTTTTGAGTTAATTAATTTTGCGATTTCGATTGAATCGTAGTTTTACTGATTCTTATATTATCAAAACATCTATCGTGGATAACCTGGAAAGCTTCGATATTGAAAATGGAATCTGACCAGAAAATAAAGAATAGGAAAGGTTCAGATACGTTAACCTCGAAAGATTGCACAACGCCGATGGCATCTCGGAGTAACTGAAGTTACTGAACGCCAGGTTACGCTGTTCGTGATGGACGAGTTTGAACAGGCTGCTGGCAGAATTGATTGAGCCATGGAGGCAACTTTTACTGAGGTTAAGGCCGATCACGTAGCCAGTGTTTCGGTCACACTCGACACCATCCCAGGAGCGGCAATCAATTACAACTTGATCAGTTTTCCATCGATCAACCTTTGGGAAAACACAACGATGATGATCAGCAGCAGAAGCTTTATTAATCTTATCAATTGTGAAGCTTTCCTTGAATTGCAACAAGGTAAGACGCTCATGTTCATGGCCGCCGCTGGGTGGCCGAGCTGATAGAAATGAAAGAGTTGCGAGTTGCAAATGATGGAGAATGCGGTATATCAGGTATTGGTCCATATCTGTTGTATTGGTTAATTTGTAGTCTTAGGATCCAAATGAAATAACACATTATATATATATATATATTAAGGAAAGTGATTTCTCGAATTTTTTATATTTTTAATATATCTATATTTGACATTTATGTTTGATATTAATTTTTTACATATATAAAATAATCTCAAACATAATATAAATATATAAATTTTAAAATTAAAATTTATATAAATATATAATACATTAAATATAATTATAACATATGAAAATATATCAATACAACATAAATACATGAATTACTCAATCTATTTTCGATAAAAAAGATAATATGCTTACTCTTCAATTTTTTTTAAACGGTATCAATAATAAATGAAACACTGAAACTGAAACTGAAACTAAAATGACATTGAATTTATTTCGTCTTATTATTTTCGTAAATTTAAGGAGGTCATAATAGATGGTCCTTCATGTTATTTTGTTGAAAATTTAAAAGCAGTCAATGGGCTGCTTAAAGCATCTAATCCATAATTCTTTTAGCCAAATTTTACGGTTGTCATTGCTGCATCAACACTTGATCATTAAGGGCCAATATATATTATGCAATAATTTTATTGACAAGATATTTAACCATATGTTTATGTTATGTCCTATGTTGGACATGGCTTTCAGGGTCCTTTTGCTAGCTACTTCAATTAATTAGCTCGTTACATCTATCTACATAAGGCAGTTGAATATTTGATCGACCGATCAAATTTAAATTTCATTAATAAAATATTTATTTTTTATCAATTTAATTAATTTTTTGTAATAAAAAATTTATAATAAATAAATATTATTGATAGAATCAAGTTATATTTGATTAAATCATATTTATGACTCATTTGATGGCCAACAATATTATAATTAGAATGGTATAATTAAATTAAATAATATTTAAAAAAATTTAAAAATTAAAAATTAAAAATCAACTAATTTATATAATCACTTTTAAAATAAAATATTTAATAAAGTTAAAATTTTAATCTCAATACCCTTCATTTTTTCAAACTATTTTTAAATTACAGTATTATTTGCACTAAAAAAAAATTTAAAGCATACAAAAACTTCTAAAGAAATGAATTTTTAGAGTTATCGTTGATTCGAGGAAGTAGATCACCAAGGACGACTTAGATGGAGATTCCCAAAGAAGTAAAAAAGCCTATTAATTTCGCACACGACATCATATCTCCAAATAAAATAAAATAAAATAAGACGTGACACCTTGTATCATTAATTTTACCACGTCAGCATTTTGAAAACCATGTTAATGGAATGAATAATGTGGTGCACGAAATTAAAATCTGAATGTTTAACTGCAAACTTTCATTATTTTAAGAACTAAATTAATAAAAAATGATATAATTCAGTATTAAACAAAAGTTGCCGCATAATTAAGTATTCTTGAAAAGTACTTGAATTCTAGAATAAATAACTTCAGATACTACAGCAAAGTGCGAAATAAATATATTACATTCTAAAATTATAAAAGTAACGTCACAAATCCTATTATATATAATAGTTTAATATAATTAATAAATTAAAATCATAAATTTAATATATATACATATTTATATTTATATTTTAATATATTTAATAATTTATTTTAAATTTATATTCATTAAAAAAAACTTAAAACAAAAAATATATATGTACTAGAACTAGCAAATCTACAGAGATACTAAACCAATGCTACGAACTTTGAGACTGTAGGTTGTAAAATTGCAATCCAAACAGCAAACTTCAAGTTCAAGATTTTAAAGTACCCTTTGTCTCTTATATATATATAAAGCCAATCTTCAAAAAGTGCAACAATGAAAAGAGAGAAAGGATTCTTCTTTCACATTTTAATTTATCTTTAACCTCAAATTTTCTGTCTTTTCTTTTGCTCTCACTTTCTCTTCTTTTTCTTTTTTTTTTCCCCCTCAAACTTACTCTGTGTGTTAGAAGAAAGAAACAGCTTCTTAAAGCTTAGGTATAGAAAAATGAGAGAATCCCATCTCTTTTTCACACGAATACTTTTAGTTCTTTACACCCTTCATTTCCAAGCTCATGCCGCCCCTGCTGGTACCCTTTTCTTTTTTCTTTTTCATTTTTTTAACGATTTTAGATTCTATTCATCTTTTTGGTTAATGGGTAATTTTTCAAATTTATATTTCCATCTTTCTGCTCTCATTCTGAATGTTACATTTCTTGTTCCGTTCTTATTCTGCTTTATTTCTTGTTCATGTTTGTGTAAAGCTGTTAGATTTTGGTCTTTCTTTTGATCTATACTTTGCTCAAATGCTTTTTTTTAAAAAAACCATTTTTTGGGTTTATTTATAGGTTCTAATACTTTAATTAAAATGCAATCTAATTTACTTAGGGCCATTGGTAAAGCACTTGTCTTCTTTAGTTAAATGGACTAGGTCTTCCACCAAAACCCCCCAATCAGGTAATATTAAGATTATTTATTTTATGTTTAGTTCTGTACCTTTTTTTTAAAAAAAATTTATTGATGGGTTTTCTTTTTTATTTTTAACAGATGGCAATTTTCTTCAATTTGAGAATGGATACTTAGTTGAAACTGTGGTTGAAGGCAATGGGATAGGAGTTATTCCTTACCAAATTCGCGTTTCCGAGGATGGAGAATTATTTGCCGTTGATGAAGTTAATAGTAACATTGTTAAGATTACTCCACCATTGTCTCAATGTATGTGTTCAATCTTTTAGAACATGAGACTTAGAACTGTTTGTCGTGTTCCAGTTTCCTCAAGCAGTTTATTTAGTAGATCAAATGGGAAACATATTAGATTTGTTGTTTTTTTTAATTAATTTGGTGCAAATGTGTTTTTTTCTTGCTTTGGAACTAATGATTGTTGCAGATAGTCGGGGAAGATTGGTTGCTGGGTCATTTGAGGGCTACAGAGGACATGTGGATGGAAAGCCAAGTGACGCTCGTTTCAATCATCCTAGAGGTGTAACCATGGATGATAAAGGGAACGTGTATGTTGCTGATACCATGAATCTTGCTATCAGAAAGATTGGAGATACAGGTATATGCTGATAATGATAAAGAATCTATTTGAATGTAAAAAAAAAAAAACTGATTATTAGGTTGAAATTTTCTTTTAAAATTTTTAGCACAAAAAAAAATTGAACCAACTCCATTATAGTGATATATCTGAACTATTGAATCTTAGTTGATTGAAAGCCTTGATTTTCGATTTATGCTAAGGGGAGAATATAATTGGCTTCCTCGAAGTCGAAAGGCCCCATTGTTTCTGAAGGAAAAAAAGTTGATTCGGTGAATTATTTGCAGGTGTCACTACTATTGCTGGTGGGAAATCAAATGTTGCAGGATATAGAGATGGGCCTAGTGAGGATGCAAAGTTCTCAAATGATTTTGATGTGATATTTGTTCAACCCACATGTTCCTTGTTAGTCATTGATAGAGGAAATGCTGCTCTTCGACAAATCTCCCTTAACCAAGACGATTGTGATTATCAGTCTAGTTCAGTTTCTCCCACAGGTTCTACTCTTATTTGCAGGCTTTTGCAATGGTTTCCAAAATGGAATATCAATATAATAACATGCCTGGTTAAGTGTCACTTTATTATTTTAGAATGAGGGGTTTTTCTGGACAACACGAAGCCTTTTAAACGACCAGCTATCTTGTTAAGTTTGTACATCTTTAGTCTTGTTATGTCAAATTACTCACCCACTTTCACACTTTTGCCTTCTAGCAGATATCCTGATGGTTCTCGGTGCAGTCTTGGCTGGATATGCTGCATGCTTGCTTCAGCAGGGATTTGGAGCTTCTTTCTTCCCGAGATTTGTATGACTCTCCCTTATTGTTTCAACCACGTAACATAAAAAGTCTAGAAGCCGACAATTATATCAACCTTGACAATCCTGTTAGTGTTATTTTTCATTTTCATCTTTTTCGGCAAGCAAATACCGCCTCATGAACTTTGAATTTCTCTGTTTGAGTAAGCTTTCATACTAATACAATTTTGGCACCCTTAGTGCCAAATATATTCCGTATTTATTTTGTCATACATCATACGAGTAAGCTCTGCTGCTAGTTCAGCTATGGTGTCAAGTTGTTTTTGTATAGTTGTGTGCTAACAAACCCCACCTCTGCCTCCTTGCTATTTCTCTCCCGGCATTATTGCTGTTGATTCCCTTTTTAATGGTCTGGGGAGGTCAAAGGATCTTCGGCTTATCTGCTGTGTATAATTTTCTTTCCATGGCATTTGAAATCATTTTTTCATGCATTTTTGCTTGATTCATCTGAAGTATAAACTGTTGCCACAGCAACCTTACGGGAGAGAATTCAAAGAACAACCAAGCAAGGAGAAGCCCACTCCAATTGTGGAGAGCATGAAAGAGGAAACCAGGTGGCCGTCTTTCGGCCAACTTGTCATGGATCTGTCCAAGCTTGCACTTGAAGCAATGGCCAGCATATTCCTATATTTTGTCCCCTCTCGTTTCCGACCAAATGTCTCGAAGAAGGGTCTTACACCGATGAAGGATTCTCTTAGGATGCCTGAAGATGAAGCTCCTCCTCCGTTAGTTCAAAGGCAGGCTGCTCCAGCGCCTGTTTCCGAAACTGAGCAGACACATGTAACTAATACCAGCGACAAGTATTCAGAAATGAAGCTTCTGAAGGTAAAATCAAACAGTTTTCGGGATCCATCTTCGTCTAGTAAGCATCGTTCCGCCAAACGACAAGAATATGCAGAATTCTACGGGCCAGGCGAGGCTCTTCTTTACGGTAGGTCCAAGACCCATAAGGAAAGAACAAGACATCGTCAACGTGATATAGCAGGAGAGGTAGTTTTTGGAACAGGTGGGACGGATCAAAAACCCCTTGAGACGATGCCAGTAGATTATGATAACTCAAGGTTCGATCATTACAATATGAGGAGCAGGTATGGAACCAGTGATTCGTTCCGTTTCTGAACTAATTGGAGCTACAGATGACAAGCTTGCCCGGCCATTGATTTTCGCCGTTGCTTTCGTGTCCTCATTCTTCATCTCAAATATGTATCACCATATTTCTCTTTTAAGTCCGTAATTGAATCAGATACGAAATAGTAGGAATCTGTATCACAGATTATTTCTTGACCAGACTGCTGTAACATATGCGAGGTTCTATATTTACCTGCATATAACCGATTAATATGAAGGTGAAGCCTTATGTAAACTTGGTATTGCTTTAGGAAGGGAACTGGACATCAATTGTTAAAAGCATAAGTGCTTAAGAAACACATTATGCAGAGAACTGTAGATTTTGTATAAACTTGTTTTTCGTCTTCTCCTTGTTAGGGTGTTAGTAGTGCATCTATATTTGGAAGTTATTTGTGCTCATCTTGAAAAAAAAAAAA
>JBBYHO010000001.1:14016403-14027445 GCA_038382025.1 Adansonia gregorii | reverse complement strand
GTGTTTTATTGAAGGTTGTTTGATTTGGTTCAAATATTAATCAACTATATTTGGTTTGGTTTGGATTTTGATACACAATTTAAAAGATTATAATTATTCGAATTGAACAAAGATTCTAATTTTATTTAATTTTTAATTTTATAACTAAAAACAAATATTTTATTTATAAATTAGTAAAAAAACTTAAAATTACTATAGAAAGTATATATTTTCAAATTTTAAAAAATTGATGAACCAAACTGATTTAAATGCAAACCAATGAAATTATGTATAATTTCATATGGTATTCGGTTGAGTTTTTAAAAAAATTAAAATATTACACATTAATAATAATTTTTTTCAAAGTCAATCCAAAACAAACTATTATTATGATCCTTGTTAGTAAACTCATTCATTATTTTCAACGTATTAAATGATATTAATATATATAATAACTTTAAAGGATGTCCTTAAGCACCTGTTAGCAAAGTACCATATATTAAAATATATTTTAGAAAGGAAAAAAATTTATATTGATAGTTTGTTAAGGAAAAGAGGGTAATTTTCTTTTTAAATTTTGAGTAATTTTTTTTAAATATAAAAGTGCATAAGTGAACTTAATGTTATGGTTTTAATTAGGTTTTAGTTAAGTTCCTTGAATTGGTTGATCTTTAATTAATTTGTAACATCAACTTATTCACGATTTTGATATTAATATAGCTATTTGATGCAATTTTTATATGATATTAATTACAAAATTTTTCCTTCATGAACCCCAAAAATTATATCTAAACATCCCAAATTAACAAAAAAAATTATAAAACTAGAATTTTACAATCTTTGGGTGAAAAATTTTAAAAAAATAATAAGTTGGTTTTTTAACGGATAATTATTTTAAATTAAAATATTAAAAATATATAATTTTTTAAAGTAAATAGTATTTTTTAAATTAAAATGCTTAAAGACCCCTAATTCTATTTTATTTTTATAGCTTTATTTATCCTTTTACGTAATTTACTTAATGAACTTGATAGTGAAAATTATATTAAATAAAAAATCTAAAGAAACTGAGTGGGCCAAGCTTAGCTTTCAAAATCTTTGCCAAAAACCCAGCAGAAAATTGTATCGGACCTTAAACATCATGTCGATAAGAGGTGCCCAAATGCGTCAAAATGTTGCAGGCATTAACGTGGCTGTAATGGCTGCCTAGGCCCATGAACTCTTTGGACTCGTTCCCCATTTATTTGGTTAACGTTTTGACTTTCGAGTGTTTGACTCAAACACACTCCTTTGGCTTAGCTTGTCCATCACACTTCCCAAATTTCGAAATATATTTAAATGCACAGGCGGTAGGACTGGCAGCTGGGAAAAGTACTAGAACCCTTCAAAAGCCCCTCGACAGCCTTTCAAGAATTTTTATCTTTTAGCAATGGATTTGGACCCGGAAGATGTTTTCAAGGATGAAGAAGATGACGCTGATAACGAATTCTTCCAGGTTCCCTCTATCTTTCTTTTTTCCTTTTTTTTTCCCACTATATTTCTTTACTTTGGCAAAGAAACGAAAGATGTAATTGTTTTTTTTTTTGTACAATTTTTGCAGCTAAGTGAGAGCTCGAAAGAGTATGTTGTTTACTTGGTTGACGCTTCTCCCAAAATGTTCAACACGACTTGTCCTGGTGTAAGTTTTATACATTATCAAAACAAAAAGACTGTACCCATTTCCTTTTTCAATCTCTTAATCGTATTCAACTATTATTTTCTTTACATTTTTTTATCTTTCCTATTACGTTTGTTGTCTGGGTTTTAAATATCAATAAATCAATTGGATTTTCTTTTTCTTTCATGGTTTAATATGGTAATTAAGCTATTCCTTAATGGATGTATATATGCATATATTTTGATAGTTGACGTTTCTCAGGTTTGATCCCTGGTAATTGGAACTAAGAGTCTAGCATTAAAATGGTGGTTTAGGATTTATTTTTTCATTACGTGTTATTGCTATTTATTTTTTATTTTTAAATTTGAAATGTAATCTGACTAGCAGTTGTTGAGTTTTTCTTTTTTAAATGGTTGACAGAATGATCGAAAGGATGAAACTCATTTCCATGCTGCTGTCAGCTGTATTGCAGAATCACTCAAGACTCAAATCATTAATAGATCGTATGATGAAGTTGCAATTTGCTTCTTTAACACTGTAAGCTTCAATTCTACCAAATTGTGCCATGTAGGTTGATAATAATTTTTTTATTTACTGTAGTTAGAACCTCAGTCTTGTCGTACAACAAAAAGGCAGAGCAAGGTTTTCCATTTAGAGCATAGGGTAAAGAATTTTGCTTCTTATATCTAAGAAGAATTGCACCATTTTGAGTTGCTGCAATTGACGAAGGATGTGACCTTAGCACATTACCGTTTTGCTAATTCAAACCAAAGGATAAAGCAGAAGACTGAGAAAAGTGGATGCTGCGGTCTATTTGACCTTAGTTTGTATTTTAACCGATTCAATGTGGTACAAATATGCATGAATTAAGTTTAGCTTATGTAGAAGAAGATTTTTGCTATTCCTACCAGAGGCATTTCCCAAATGAAAACATGCCTTGTCCTTGTCTAGTTGCATAAATGCAGTTGATTGTACTTGCTCTAAATAGGATCTGAGGTAACTTTCTCCAACTCTTTTGGCATTGTGTGGAATAGCTGGTGGCTGCTTAGGACTCCCTGTCTTTTAGAGATGAAGGGCTTGAACTTTTTTTTTACATTGTATGCCTACACTATTTTGAAACATTTTTGATTGTTTTGGTAGACGGAGATAGAATCGTTAGAGTAGATATCCCTTTTAGAATGGCAGAAACAAACTATACTCTTGAACAATTAGGCTTAACCTTTTAGTTATACGGTGGCAAACTCAATGTAGTGAGCTATTGGGATCTTTCAACAGTGAAAAATATACTAGATGCGCTCAATTGGGTGAAAATTTTTGAGTTAGATTAAGTTACATTGAAGTCTGACGGCAATCCATGAATTAGGTGAAGGTGTGGGCAAATCCTGGGTAAATAAAAGTCTACACTCTGTATGGCAGTTCCAATGTTACACTTTGGACCACTCGACCATATCTCCTACATAATCATTATGGGCAATAACCCGAGTGAGTAGCGAGTTATCCATTGTTGTGTTCAATATGTATGGGCTAGGACACGAAAAGAGGCTATTAACGCTATTTCATAACTACTAGGTTAATCAAAAAAATCCAGATAAACAAAATTTTCATTTATACATCCCATTTTGATTGTGCCACAATCACTGAAATCAGATCTGCGGCTCCCAATAGAATAGGTAAAAATGCAAATGGAAAACCTAGTAGCTGCTTGTACTAAAATATTTGCATTGATGTAGGATAACTACTCGTTGTTTGTTTGGTATATTCTGCTATATCCGAGCATGTATGCTGCTTAAGATATGCTTTCTTACTAGTTTTGTTTTCTCACTGCAGAGGGAAAAGAGGAATTTGCAGGATTTAAATGGTGTTTTTGTTTTTAATGTTGCTGAAAGGGATCACCTTGACAGGCCAACAGCTAGGCTTATAAAAGAATTTGACCATATAGAAGGTAATTTATGTTCGAATTAATTGCGTTATCGGTGATAAATGATGAAAATTTGATTCTAAGCTTGGGTCTTCCTTCTTTGACTATAGGTTGTTTCTACAATACTTTAAACCTATCTTAAAGTACTACTTTTACAAATTTTTTTGAGCTATTTTGCAGAATCATTTATGAAAGAAATTGGGAGTCAGCATGGTATTGTGCCTGGGTCTCGGGAGAATTCCCTTTATAACGCTCTCTGGGTTGCCCAAGCCCTTCTTCGTAAAGGGTATGGTTACCTGTTGGATTTGTCTTATGACTAAACTGGGATTGTTTTCTTTCTTCGTTTGTCTCTCAAGGCGCCTGCATCTGGTTTTTGTTAGTATGTGACAGCACAACTCTTTCAGGTCTATTAGGACAGCTGCTAAGAGAATTCTTCTCTTTACTAATGAAGATGATCCTTTTGGGAGTCTCCAGGGTGCTGTAAAAGAAGATATGACAAGAACTACATTGCAGCGAGCTAAAGTAAAATAAATATAAAGTTGCACATGCTTTGTGGCCCAGTGTTCTATGAGTGCGAAGTGAATTTCATTACTAGATTATGTTACCATCATTCTTTTTTTCTTCTCTTATTTTTTATCTGCAGGATGCACAAGATCTTGGAATCTCAATTGAACTTCTCCCCTTGAGCCGTCCAGATTCGGAGTTCAATGTTTCTGTTTTCTATGCTGTATGTTTATTTGTGCTCTTTGTGTTTTCTTGTGCAGATTGAATGGATGATTTTATATATTTATTTCGCCAATCTTTTACATCTTTCAGGATTTGATTGGGTTAGATGGTGAAGATCTTGCTCAATTCATGCCATCCGCTGGCCAGAGGTATGTATTTATGGTTTTTTACATTCATCTCATCTCTTTTATGCAATTAGTTGGATATCTTTCAGCCATTATCTTTTGAGTGAAAGAAAACGCCATTTATGCAAATCTGACATTGCGTGATATAATATTTTCTAAGTTATGCAATCAGTTTCATTCATAATACAATCGAATTCCGTACATGAAGCATGTGATTTCTTTAATTCTTTTGATACCTCTCCTGGTAGGTCTAGAGCAGAGTTTCTGCCATTATATTAAAGGTTTTGATCAAGTTTATGCTTATGGAGTTCGATTGAGGGCTTTATATTCTTTGTTGATTCTCACTGTTGAGATTTGAAAGGAATTATGACTAGAGAGAATGAAGGTTGAGTATGATTGGATTTTGTTTTCTGTCAACTGTTGGATTTCTGCAATAGATATACTAATCTCAAAGTGGTCTTTAGATTGGTTGAATGAGTATGAAGTTGGTGGCTTGTGTTTTATCCATGCCTAATTGGTCCAACTTTGGAGCCTGAGGTAAAAGATTTAACGTTAGGCCAATGGGACCATTTGAAGAGAAGAGAGTAACCTCACAATGCACTATTGAATATGCAAAAGAAAATCCATCATATAAATAAAGCTGCTAAACAACCATAAAAATAGCATGGCAATAGCATGAAGAGTTTAGAAAACTATTTGGGGAGAATAGGTTTGTCTAGTTATTATTCTTGAAAATGACCAGTAGCCCTTTATGCAAATTCGTTGTCATGAAGCAATTGAACCAAGCATTTACTCAGATAAAGAGCAATAAACTGGCTGTTTGAAGTGGGCTGCTGGGTGCTAGCCTCTATCTGGCATAATAACTTGGCCAGTAGTTTTGATGCAAACTCCTTGTTGTGAAGCAATTGAACTAAGCATTTGCTTGGATAAAGAGTGATAAACTGGCGATTTGAAGTGGGCCACATGGTCCGAACCTTTACCTGGCATAATTTAGTTATTTAAGTTTGCTAGTATAACTTGAGACCATTAACATCAAGTGAACTCAAAGTTACATGAGAAAGACAATCTCGTGCATTATCTTGTGCATTGGTATATATATGTGCTGGTTAGTGGTCACAATGTTTTTATGTAATTGTTTGAATCAGATTGTACTGATTGTGGCAATGAGTTGATCTTGTTCAAAAAGTAAGGTGTGAAATATGACGTGCTTTTGTTGTTGGATACTAAATTAGGAGTCCCACTCTTCTTTCTTCTGCTGACAGAAGAGTTGGCTACTTGCTGCTTACATCTAACTCATACTTTTGTGACCGCAGAAGAAACACATTTTTTTATGCTCTACAAGCACTTACACTCCCTTCAAATTTCTGACTATCTATAAAATAATTGTTCATTTTAGTAATAAAAAAAAAGGCAAAAACGAGGCAGGATAATGAATTGGTATTTCTAGTGCCTCTTAAGCACCTTTTATGATCTTTTTCCTTATGCATGGAGCTCATATTTATCTTTAAATGGATTGTTGTCTTCAAAATTTTATGATCTTTAATGATTTCGGACCAGTTTTATATATAAAGTCAAAGGTATACCTAAACACAGTAGCAATATTAAAAAATATAGATTTTTGTTAGTATATTCATGATTCATATAGTTTAGACATTCCATTATATGAATTTGTTCACGACCTAATTTCAGATTGGAAGATATGAAAGATCAACTGAGAAAGCGTATGTTCGCAAAGCGAATAATTAGAAGGATACCGTTTCATATCGCCAATGGATTGACAATTGAGCTGAATACTTATGCTTTAATTCGTCCGACAGTTCCAGGTTGATGATTATCCATGTTCTCGTTGAATTTTGGATGTCATCAAGTATCATACTAGTTAAATTTTTCTCCTCATTCTTTTATGTTCACAGGGGCAATTACATGGCTTGATTCTGTCACTAATCGTCCTTTAAAGGTAAGTCCAAGTTGTTTTTATCTTTAGGTAGTGTATAAGCTCTCAATATTTTGTAATGCTGCAAAGATTCATGCTATGCGTGACAATCGGCAAGAATCATTTATAAACCCGTAAGCATCAGTTATCTAAGTTTTGTTTGGAGAACTTGTTCCATTTTAAGCTTTTATATTCTTCATGTTCCAACTTTGTCACCATCTTACAAATTTTTTATATATTTCTGTCTCTCTCTCTCTATCCTGCCCTACCTCCTTCCATTCTCTTAGGATATCTGTTAGTGACTTTTGTTAAAAGATTTTTCACTAGTAGGATGTAAATGTAGATCTATTTTGCTTTTAACAGGATGGATCTTGTTTTGCTTTATATGTGTACTATGCACTATGGAGTAAGATATCTTTGTAGAGTTTTGAATAGTTTTTTAAATGTAGCTTAGAAGAAACAGTGTGTTTGCTATTTCTATAAGTTGGTTAATAGTTTTTGCTGAGAACGAAGTATTTATCATTTTCCTTGATGAAATCCCTGCTTCTTTGCATTGCAAGATTGTTTGAAATGAGGATTAATGAAAGAAATGTCATCAAGAACCATACTGCTTGTAGACCCTTTGTGATTTTCGCTTGATTTTTCCAGATGTGGAGCTGAAGCTGTATTTCATAGATTTTAGTTTTATTTTGAAATTATGATTTGGTGCAGATTGAAAGATCTTTGATATGTGAGGATACTGGTGCATTGATTCAGGAACCTCCTAAGTTCTTTCATCCCTATAGAAAGTAAGTGTTATTGTGCTTTATCTAACCAAATAAGGAATAGATTATGCGTGTTAATCATTGAAAGCTTCATGCATGTCTCCAGTTGTAAAATATTAGATTCAATTTTTATTGGATGTTGACCTTATTAGTGGATTGAATATATTATGACATTGTATTTCCTTTCTCGAGGAAAAAATAGTATAATACTTCCCTTTTCCTCATTTATTAGAAGTGCTTCTGATAATGGAATGATTCTTTGGGGACGATTTTACTCAAGAGGCAATACAAGATATATCTTCAGATATTTTTTGATAAAGACCGAAAGCCTTTTTCTAATAGAAAATAATTCATCTAAAGGGTAAAGGTGAAGTTATTATTTCTGTTGAATGATAATATTTGTGACGCATATTTTTGGGCAAACATGGCAGCATATGTCCTTGATTAATTAAAGCAGTTTTACAATATAGAGTATCATACTATTGCCTTGATACTTGTGTTGCTAGTCCATCAGGGTTAACAAAAGAAGTTTTCTAATTTAGAGGGAACTTCCTGTGACCATGATGGTTGGGTTATTTATTGATCATCAGGGAATAATATAGTTTAATAATTTGAAATCTGTGCATATGAGTACTTGTTAATATTTCCGTTTATTTTTCTACAAAATTTTCCTAATCAAACCTCCTTACCTGTGCGACCCTCCTTTTTCAGTGAGAATGTTAAGTTTCTAAAGGATGAAATAGCTGAGATAAAAAGAATATCACCAGGACAACTTCGTCTTCTTGGATTCAAGCCATTAAGTTGCTTAAAAGATTACCACAACTTGAGGCCATCCACGTTTGTATACCCCAGTGACCAGGTTGAGTTTTCCTCAAATGTTATAGAAGTTTGTTTTCTTAAACATTTTGCACCTTCTTTATTCTTGATCTTGTACATTTTTCTATGATGATGGTTATTCTTTTGCCCACTATCTTTCTCCCTCTCGGTTATTGATGTTAGGAAAGCGAAGTGTGATATACAACAATCATTTTACATTGAAAGATAATTTTGATTATGACTGCTTTGTCAAACAATAGATGACAAGTTTATTGGAAGTAATTGTAAATCTAGTGCTTGTTATGTGTTTTCTGTGAAATGTATGGAACTATACTGCAATCACGAGAAAAGGAAAAATGAGTTAATTTTCAACAAGGCAGAAAAGAGTCAATAATAACATTTTCTCGTAAACATAAAAGCTTGCATGGATAAAATGATCAAGGGCCATACAGTGCTTTCCAAGGAAGTTTAACATTTGACAGACATTAATGATTGCCTCTAGACGTAGACAGCGTAGGTCTTTGAACCCAAATACATTACCCACAATGGAAGTAAACATGTTAGTAACAGAACCTTGGAGGAGAATCTGGTTGCCATAGAATTTATCATGACAGATTTATCCTGAGCTTGCCTCTATTTGTTCTATACTTGAACATATAATGCATTTGCATTGTTGCTTGTGAAAAAAAAAAAGTTGCTCAGATATTTTACGTTTGGGTATGGGGGTTGATTCTTCTGTATCCTATTCACCTTTAATGAGCTCCCGCCCATCCCTTTTGTAAGATGTTAGTATGATGTTTTCAATGCAACAGTTAGTTAAGAGTACTTATAAAGAACCTATTGTATGCTTGTGGCCTAGATCCTTTGCAAGGATCAAATGTAAGGTGTCACCTCTGCGTCTATACCATTCTGATAATCTGCTGGGTAGTCGTATTGAAGATATCCTCAAATGAGGACCCAAGATCACAATATATACTCCTCATAAAGCATATTTTTACATCATCCTTGAATGTATTTGGGAACATGGGTGGTCCAAGCTCAGTTCAATTTTGTCCAGGTTCAGTATCTTTCTAGTTGGCCCTTTATGTTCACGAGTGAGCTTAAATTACCATCTTTAGGAGCCAAAATCAACCTGCTCATTTTCAACTTGATTAATTGCAACAGATGATGTTTTAAGATGATAATCATGGGTATTATGGTGTGGAGACACCTATGCAGGCTGCTGTTTGTTACCTAGTGTCCTTGGGTTTGATGAAGCTTTATTAATTGTTGTTCACGAGTACTAAAACTTTTGCTGCTTGTCCAATATAGGAAGTGGTTGGTAGCACCACCCTTTTCATTGCCTTGCACAGATCTATGCTACGGCTCCAACGGTTAGTATTTGTAAACTTCACCTGCTATTTACTGGTTTACAGTTCTTCAAACTGAACTGCTAAGAGTGTCATATACATTGTTCTCATTATGAGCATGTAACATATCATTCAATCTAATCTGGTGTTTTTCTTATCTAAGTGAACATAAGTAATTCTTAAATTGGAATTCAGAATTTCCTTTGTCCACTTGGTAGTATCTTTGTACTCTGTCATTTTGATCATCACATGGCTATTAGTTATCTCATGGGTTCTCAATCTCATTTGCTGGACTAAGGAGACAAAGGGAAAGCTTCAAAATTTTCTCCTAATGGATGACTAAACTAACTCTGAGCCTCCGAGGCAATGAATGATTGAGAGGGAATAGAAAGTAAAACCATTTGCCTATTATATTTCATTTTGTTGTGTTTGATTTTGGAGAAAATTCTACTTACTCTGCAGTATGCTTCCATATGAAAGCATTTCCTTTGATACTATGAAAAGGAAAGTTTTATGACTGGCTTCTTACCATTTTTTTAGATACAACTTTTTCAAGAAAAATGTTTTGCATTGCTTTACTTTGCTTCTGCAAAGTATTTATTCCTGCAAAATTTATAGGCAATAACCAGAATCTTAAGTGGCAGACATCACATATAAAATTTACTTTTGAAGCTATTTTTTAAAAATTTTCTTTATCTTCATGTTCGTTATAACTTAGCATTTTTATTGGCCAAGATAGCTGAGCTAATCGACAACTTTATTAGATAACCAAATTCTGATGAAATATAAAATTCCTGGTGACAAAACCAGCTCCTATTCTTTTTGTTGCATTCTGGATGAATAAATGTTGCATGTGTTTGCATGGGACGGTATGCAAGTCTCTATTAAGTTAGTCTTCTGGATGGGAACCAGGTGCAAATTGATGTTTGTGCTTTATTGTTGATATTTTGAGCAAAGCCTTTCCTTGCCGTAATTATTTTCATAATTGCGATATACAATGGTATTTAAAGTGAAACTTTCTGGTAGCACATTGCAAATGTTGTTGAATATTAAGGAGTTGTGTTTGTGTCATTGCAGTTTTGCAGTTGCATTTTATGGGAGCACATCTCATCCTCAATTAGTTGCCTTAGTTGCACAAGTAAGATCTCTGTCACACCTTTGGCTAATGCATCTGGCCTAATCAATTCATATGAAGACTGTATCTGGGACATTATGCTTCATTACTTATGTTGCTATGTGTTGTCAACTTGTTATTTCTCTCGTTTTTCTCTTATTATAAAATGCTGAGGCAATATAAGCACCATGGTGGACTTCTTTCTGACGGATGACTCAAATGACAAACCATTTAGTTCTCAACAGTGAGAATATGATACAGAAATATTATGGAAATTAGAGACTACTGTCACATTTATGTTTATAGAGACAATTGTGACAAAGCTTATCAATCTTCTTGAAACTTCTCAGGATGAGATTACTAGAGCTGGTAGTCAGATGGAGCCGCCAGGAATGCACATGATATACCTTCCGTACGCTGATGACATTAGAGATGCTGAAGAGGCAAGGAAATATCCATGAGTTTATGCAAAAAGATTTCAAGTCGTGTTGTTGCTGATAAAATTGGGGGTGTTTCACAGATTTTTCCAGATACAGAAGATGATTCACCTCGAGCAGACAAGGATCAAATTCAAAAAGCTGCTGCTTTAATAAAACGTATCGACATGAAGGATTTCTCGATTTTCCAATTTGCTAACCCTGGTAAGCTGTTAACTTACGTT
>JBBYHO010000001.1:13933762-13947133 GCA_038382025.1 Adansonia gregorii | reverse complement strand
TTGGTCTAGGAAGCAAGGACACGGCTGAAGTCCCTGTTTTTCTGTGTCGTGTGTATGTTTGACATGGACACGTTGGAGCTGTACTAGACTCAGCTGGATACGGCAAAATGTTAGTTAATTGCACTTGGCTACTCTAAATTTCAGAACAGAGCCAAGAAAAAAGAACGCATTGCTGTTTTCGAACTGGAGAAGGTGAAGAAAAAGACCTCCCATGTGGTGCTAGTATTAAGAAGAGGAAGAATAAGAGACCTTCCATTCTGTATCTCTGCAGTGCCATGTCCTATTTTGTTCAAAAACACTGTGTTGCCATGTCCGTGTCCTTGTTTCATAGATCTTTGTTGTAAGTTTGAGCAGTTAGGCGGTATGAGCTTTAGAACTAATAGTGGATTTTCTTGTTAATAGTCTCTAAGTATGATATGCTCTTTGTCAACTGTCTTCTTTGTTGTTTGCGATAAGCAATTTTTCCCCATGGAGTTTTCATGGATAGGCATTTGCTAAAAAAATAATTAACTTTTGGTAATGAATTCGTTGTTTCTGATAGATACACATCTACTAAATTGATATTGACATCTCAGCTTGGAGTTAATCTTTCGTCTCCGACCTTGCAGGCAATATTTAGGGGAGCCATGAAAGGCAAGTTGATTGTTAATTGCCCTCTACCCCCAGAGCGAATACCGAAATATCAATTGCTATACAAGGATGTTTAACTTTTGGGTTCTTTACATGGATCCTTTGAGACAATCAATGGTTTTCTTCATGAACACACCATATGATGAATCATTTCGGTTCAAATAAGGGAATGGAGCATTATGATTCATCCAGATAGAAAGGTATCAGTTGAATGAAAGTCTTAGGCATTCGAGGTTCGAGCGAAGTACCAAAACCAACATTAGGTGTAACTAAAGATCTTACTCTCTTGTTTCTTACTTTTCTACACGAATAATACAAAAAGTTCTTCGAGTTAGTGGAGTTGTGCTTGAAAAATGTTGTTGACTTATGTCTGGTTAATTCTAGATTTTGTAAAAAATCCATCTTCTTATAATGAGAATTTTCATTTATATTCGTGCATTGCTGATCAGGCCCCTTTTGAAGCAAGTTTCTATTCACATCACTTTGTCACCTTTCTTTCTTCTCTCTCATGCTCTCCTTTTTTTCAGTATTTTCAGTAAGTCCTTTCATATTTGGAAACGCACATTTCAATCGGTTTCTACTATTCCAGTCGACTAATGCTAAAGGTTAGATGCGACGAATCATTTATTTTTGATAGCTCTATGCGAGAGTTGAACTAGGTCTAGAAGGATGGAGGTAGAACAGAGTCCATGAGGGACCTATCAACAACGAACAGAGTCTGGTATCATCAGATATGGTATTCCAGGATACGTTTCAATAATTGGGTTAGCAAAGATCTAGGGGAGGAAGGAAGGAGGCAGAAAGGACAGAAAGTGTAAAGGATCGTTTCAGGGCCTTCAATCCTATCTCCCACTTTATGTACCTAAGCATGGAGCATGTGTGGAAACCTGGCCTAAGGTCCGTGCTTAAGGCAGTCTTATGCAACGTAGCTTGACTGAAGTCTAATGCTGCTTGACTAGAGTCTTATGCACGTCTTCATTGCCAGATCAGTTCTTCACTGTTGGTACACTCTCTAATCCAATGTTTCGATCGGAATACGGAAAGAGAAAGCAAAGTAAAACAAGAGAAAAGAATTTTTTCTTTGTTTGGATAATTTTTTTTATTATCGAACAAAAAGTGAGTGAGTTGAGTGATCTTTATTTTCCCTCAAAATATTTAATTTTTATAAACTCTAATTTGAAGTAAACTTAAAAAAAAATGAAAGCTATTTAAATTTCACGTAAGAGATATATATTCTCTTTACTTTCCTCTGACTCTCTTTTCTTTTCTTTTATCATTGCAAACGTAGCATAAGGACGATCTATTGACTTCTTGCTATAAAACCTCATGACTTAATTTAAACTCTAAACAAACTCATATGAATTCGAAATAAAAGTTAGTAACTTGAGTTCAATCAAATATTACAACACATTTGGTTTAAAAATTCTTTTGTCCAATTCATCATCTAGCCCCAACCCAACCATCCTTTGGGCCAACCGATACAGAAAAAAAAAAAAAAAAACCAACAAAATCCAGACTCCCGCTCATTTCCTCCCCCTCAGTCCCTCTTTTCCACTCTACCGCTGAGTCTGAGGAAAGCCCTTGCAAAAGTTTTCCAGAAACCCACCATTTTTCATCTGAACAATGAGGGAAGAAGAAATCGAGAAGCTACGCGGCGTAGTCCGAGACTGCGTCAGCAAGCATCTTTATTCCTCCGCTATTTTCTTCGCCGACAAAGTCGCCGCCATTACCAACGACCCCGCGGACATCTACATGCAAGCTCAAGCTCTCTTTCTCGGTCGCCACTTCCGTCGCGCATTCCATCTCCTTAACGCCTCCAAAATCGTCTTCCGCGATCTTCGTTTCCGTTACCTCGCTGCCAAATGCCTTGTAAACTCATTAACAATTACTCTAAAAGACTCGTCCTTTTTCTAATTAACATTATTCTCTATCATGTTTATTTATTTTTTAATTATTTGTTGTTGATTGAGGGTTTAGGATTTTATTTCTTCTTAATTTGTTGACTAAACTTTACTAAAACCATTCTGTCTCATTTCAGTAATATTTTTCCTTTTATTGAAATTAATTTTTTTTTGTTGATTAGCGATTTAGAGATTTTTGCATCATTTTAGATAATATTTTGATGGATTTTATTAAATTATGTTTTTGCCTCGATTTGATAATCCTTTTGAAAAAATTAGTTTTTTTGGGCTGATTGAGGATTTAGGCTTAGGGGTTTCTAGTTTAAGGTTTTCTTTTTAATATTTTTTTTGAAAGAGTTTTATTTGATCAGGAGGAGCTCAAGGAGTGGGATCAGTGTCTTTTGATGCTAGGGGATGAGAAGTTTGATGAACATGGGAATGTTTATGACACAAAGGATAATAGTGCCATGTACTTAGACAAAGATGGGGAAGATCGTGAAATCAATGTAAAGATTTTATTTTATCGTTTTTTTAAAGTTACGCAAATTTTGTTTTTCATTTCCGTTCTTTTTTGCTTATTATTTGTGCCATGAACATCTTCATATTAGCGTGCAAATGTTTTTCCTTTGTTTTTCTAGTGGGTTGTTCAGGAGTCTTGAATATGGCCAGTTGGGTTGTGGTGAAGTTGGTTATAGTCGCTTTGTAGTATCTTAATTTTGTTTCATCAAAATAATCAGTTCAGAAATAACAAAGTTTGGTTCAGATTAGATTTTCGTTTTTTTGGATTAATGTGTATCTTATATGGCTTATCTAGAATGGGATTGAACCACTTCTAAGGTTTCCAAAACTATCTCTCTTGTTTCCTTTTTAAGTTCTAGAGATAGCAGGGACAATGGTATATTTCTTATAATAGTTTTACTCTCTGGGATCAATTTAAAGGCCGACTCATCAACCTAAGGATGCATAACTGGATCAAGTTGAATATTTGTTTAACAGGCCAGGTAATCTCAAATGTGAATGGGAAGAAAGTGCAGCCCTGTTTATTGCTGAACAGTTTCTGGGGATTTTTGTAGAACCTTTGTTTTTTTGGGGATAAGTAATTTTTGTAGAACTCTTGGAATAGATGGCTACAGTCCATAATTTTTCTCTGAAAATTTTCTATCTTACAATCACCTTCAATGATGTAACTTGCAGTTTTCTGATGTGTTCACTTTCTGTTGGTTTGTCCATCAAACAGTGCTGTTTAATTACTGCCAATATATTTGCTCTGAATAGTAATCTATTTTATCCATGTCATGCTGTTGGAGCTCTCGGAAATCTTTATTTCCTTATTTTGGAATGACATGAAATACTTGACCTCTCTAAATAGTTAGGGAATATTCTCTTTGCATAAGGTTTTAATTGGAGGAACATGACTAATACATTTTATGACAGATATCTTCAGCAATATGCTTTTTAAGAGGAAAGGCATATGAAGCTTTGGAAAATCGTGCTCAGGCACGAAAATGGTATGTACATGTAAATGCATTCAAGCAAAAAAGTCGTCTCTCCTGAAACAAATTATTTTCTTTTTTCATGAGTGGTTAGTGCTCATTTTATTAGGTAAAAAGGATTGAAGGTTTAAGTTTTGTTTTCTTTTACCTATACAAGTTATGGATTTTGTGACTCTACTTTCCTCGTAAGTAATTGGAAGAATAACGGATGCTTGAGATGCTTCTATTACATAATAGTAACTCTTATATCTATTTAAAAAATCCTAAATAGATAACGTCCCACAAAAATTTTAAATTAAAGTTATGACTTGCGATATGAATTGGTAATTAATAATATGAGGCAGTTATTGCGTTTGCAATATGGAGCCATTGATTTGTGCATTTAAGATTCCTTGGATAGCTTTTATATGCACCCTTGAATGCACAAGAATAGCTGGTAAAAGAAAATTTCTTGGACCTCAGAGCCTTTTATGGATAGATAATACTGTTTCCTAGATTTGCTGCTCACTTTGTTGCTGGATAAATAGTTAGTCCTTATTTTGGAGTTTGGGCTACTAGCTTCTTGGTTTATTTCTCTTTTATCGTTTCTTTTTCTTTTTTTAATCTTTGGTAATACTGTTTTAACAATAGAATGATGATTTTCATATTCTTATGTGTCAAAATTTTCTGCTATGGTGATAGACATAGCTATGCGGAACAGATTTTTATAATTTCGTTCTGCCCAAACTCCTGCCCTCTTTCTTTAAGTACTCTTGTTTCTAATGGAACTTTGTCTTTATCTTTTGGTTTTCTTGAAAGGAATATGTCTATATTGGTTGAAATCACTTATAGATGATCTGCTTGATTGTGCTTATTTCAGGTATAAAGCTGCTATCAAAGCTGATCCTTTATGTTATGAGGTATTTATAGGATGTTATACTAGTTGTTATAGTGGCTTCATTCTTTATGATTTATTTCATGATTGTATTTTCTGTAACTTTTCAGGCTTTGGATTGTCTTATTGAAAATCACATGCTTACATCTGAGGAAGGTAAGATTCAACAAATTTTTTATTTTTATTTTTTTGGTGTTTTGGGTGCTCTTCTAGTCATCAATACATTGAATTGAAATTACTCCTCGATGCTTGATACCTACTCTCAATTCTCAAAACTTAGGTTTTCTGAGTTTCATTTCCATCAGAAACTTTTGCATCGTTCAGAATAAATGTTGTCCTGGTTTAATTGAAGCAATACTTTTTAAATTTTGCTTTTTCTACTGGATTACAGAAACAAGTCTGCTTTCATCTTTGCAATTTGGTCCTGAAGATGGATGGCTCTCTTCTTTCTACTCTTGCTTGATAAAAAAGGCAATTTGTTCTGGCTACTTGTTCATTTTTTTATCAATTATCAGTTTATTTTCACATTTTCTTTTGTCTATGTTATGCTAACTCTCTCTCTCTTAAATGCAGTATGATAAAGAAAATGTTGTTGAAGCCAAATTTAAAGAGCTTGAAAAGGAAAGTTCTAAAACTAACCTTTCTAGCCAATCCTTGATGTGTACTTTGAAAGATAACACTGATCTTTTGGCATGCAAAGCTGAGTACTACCATCAATGTGGAGAATATCAAAAATGCTTTGAGCTAACTTCCGTGTAAGTCAAAACTTCTCTTATTTTTAATTATTTAACTAGTAAATGCCTGTTCGTTGCCATATTTTTAAAACTTTTAATGATAAGATAGATAAATATTTTTATTAGATTATATGTAGGGTTTTAATTTTATGAAGACCAAAAAAAAAAACAAATTGATTAATAAGTCTTTTTTCTCTTTTAGATTTATTACAAATTATAATTTTTTAAAATAATCAAAAAAAGAAAGAATAAATGAGAGAGAGAAAAAATGGATAATAAAAAAATAAAAATCAATATAAATAATTTTTTATGATTTTTTTACACTATTTTTGTTTTTTTTATTATCCATTTTCATATACATATTATTTTATTTTTTCTTTCTCTTATTGCTTCTCTCTCTCTCTCTCTCTCATTTATTTTCATTTTCCAAATGTCAAAAAAATTCATAAAATGAATCATACATAATTTTTCAGAGTGGAAAAATTCAAAGAGGTGGACATAAAAAATAAAGGTCAAAGAAGTCAATTTTTTATAATCTCTCCCAATCGCAGGAAAATAAAATAATATATATATATATATAACAGAGTATATTATTTGTAATTTGTGAGGTTTAGGAGGAAGAAAAATAAAGTGTGTAATCTTTTTGGTAATTATTAAAATTACAGTTGAAACAAATATTTAAGAGGAACTACAGCTACTGAAAAAAAAAAATATTAATCTAGTTTTTTCAAAATTACTTAAAAAAGTACTAAAAAAATTACTAAAATTGTTACCTTTTTGTATTTTGATAAATGAAAAACAACGGTCAACAAATGAGGCATTGTCTTTAGGTTTCATAAAGAGATAAAAAAATGCTTTTCATACAAACCGAAGGTGTTTTACTTACCCCCCCCCCCCCCCAAAAAAAAGAAGTGATTTTGAATGGTACCTAGGATGCTTTATTTAATCTAATCTTTGTATTTTGTCTTGCAGATTGCTTGAAAAGGATCCTTTCCACCTGAAATGTACCTTGGTGCATTTAGCAGCGGCAATGGAGCTTGGTCATTCAAATGAGCTTTACCTTATGGCATGCAATTTAGTAAAGGATTATCCTCAAAAGTGAGAAATAGTTTTAGTTGAGCATTTATGTTCCTTTTCATATCTTTTATGATGACTTTCTATGGTGTATTACATTTTTCACCTGATGAGTACATTTCAGGGCTTTGTCATGGTTTGCTGTAGGCTGTTACTATTATTGTATCAAGAAATATGATCAATCACGCCGTTATTTCAGGTAAATATTTCACAACTTACTAAGTAACCAATATAATGGATGCCTAAGCGTGAGGGTTTATATATATATATATATATATATTGATGTTGTAATACTCCATCATGTTTGATGCTAACAAAATTTAACATTTGATAGAAAGAAAAGAACCTATCAAAATAAACTTAATGTGAAGTTTAGATGATGGTATTGCAGCTTGGCTTCATGAATGCTTGAAATGCTTAAACATCATGTTCATTTATGAGTTAATTTAGAGAGATCTCTTGCTTGATAATTTGGAAATTATTCTAGGATAAAAGGTCTCATGAGTTGGCCATTGTTTATGTTTGGTAATGTTCTGTTAGGTTTGTTCTTTGCCCTTCTCCAATTTTCCCGGTTGGTGATTTGTCATGTTCTTGGTGGTTTGATGTCTGGTTGTTCAACAATTCAGTTTTAATATGCATTTTACTTTTAATATGAACATTTATCAACATTTATCTATATTGCTTGTCAAAGATATTTTAGTTTTGATCTTATTAGGCCCACTCATCAATTGAATTGACTGATATTGCTCCACTCTGCAGCAAGGCTACAAGTTTAGATGGAACATTTGCTCCTGCATGGATAGGTTTTGGAAATGCATATGCTGTTCGAGAAGAGGGCGATCAAGCAATGTCGGCTTATAGGACTGCTGCTCGCCTGTTTCCAGGGTAATTCTTGCATTAAGTTGTTGCTTTATGGTGAAGACTAAAAGGATATATGTTTTTTTATGGTTCTTTTTCTTTTGTAGCTTTATTTTCTTGAATTTTTATTGGCATCCGTAATCATCGATCCTATTCTTTTCTGTAGGTATCTGAAATGTGTTTCCTAATGGATGATCACAATTTTTTGTTCTTACTGATTGACATTACTTCGTTCTATGTTTCTTTCTCCTGGTAGACTGGAGATTTCAAGTTGTATGGTTTTTCTCCTGTTTCTAAAACTTGCTATCTTGCATTGTAGTCAGTGCTTCTGTTATAGATATAATAGTTCTGTATTCTGATTAATACAGGATTGTCATTGTCCATAATCTCCTATTTGTTATGCCTTGTGTGTAAGAATAGTCAAAATCCTCTTATTATTTATGGATTGCCCTTTTACAGGTTGAATCTTGATATTCTCTTATTCCAGGTGCCATTTACCAACTTTGTACATTGGAATGGAGTACATGCGGACTCACAGCTTCAAGCTTGCGGAGCAGGTGATTGTGATCTTGTAAACTTAGACACATTTGTATTTTGACTGACTTGTGCGTCTAAAATGACTTCTTTATGGACTTCAAACTTCCTAGTATTTGTTGGTATAAGAGCATCATTCTACGGACTCTGGGGAACTATCGAGGCATCTGAAGTTGTTTTATTGGCAGAATAAATTAAACGCTATAAGTCTATAAGAGATGGTTACTGTTAAATTATTTTAGGAAAGAAAATCTGTAGAAATGTCATATTACATGGTTTGTTTGTTTAGAGTAGACTTTGTAATGAACTCAAGGAGGTAGGCATAAGGAGCACTCCTAGAAATATAAAGTCCTGACAGTAGGGAGGCCTATAAGCACGTGTATAAAAGCTAGACTACTGTAAAGTTATTTTTTCTTAAGTAATACTATTGTGTTTCCTTTTGAGATAATAATAATGTAAATCTAATATCTATATTGAGGTTATTTTCAATTACGTTAACATTGCCACATGGTTGTGGATTGTGTTTCTGTTTTGGTGTTGTGGACTGTGCTGTATCACTGAGTTTTTCCTTGCTTCTGTTATGATCATCTATTTTGTCTCTGTTTCATTTCAGTTTTCTTAATATCTTCAGAAATCATTATTTTCTGGCATGATAAAAAGTTTTGGCAATGGCATTGCTTTTCAGTTTATCATGCAGGCAAAGGCAATTTGTCCTTCAGATCCACTTGTATATAATGAGCTTGGAGTTGTTGCATATCATATGAAAGAGTAAGGATGATGCACCTTATCATAGAGTCGGATTTTTGAACTTGTTAAAGTATGATTATAAGTATAATACATCGATCATTTTAAGTGACATGTCTGGTTTTAATTATTTAAAGCCACTTTTTTCCTTTTCAAAAAATTTGCAGGTATAATCAAGCTGTTTGGTCGTTTGAGAAAACATTGGCTCTTATTCCAAACCCATTAAGTGAGATGTGGGAACCTACTGTGGTTAATCTTGCTCATGCTTATAGGAAACTAAAGTATGTTATTTTTATTTTTTTGAATTCTATGCAATCTTCTACTTTCTTTTCCAAATTAACTCCACAATAATGTCCATGCTTTTTCCAAAACCTTAAAGCAAAAAATAAACCTCATTGGCAAGATGTGATTTTAGTTGTAATTTTGATTACATTGTATGCGCATGGTACATAGTTACTCTTGTGCGATATAATTAGGAAAATTCTCAAAGTAGTTCGGTAGAATCATGGTTGTGTAACTTGTGTTCGCAGTCGCAATACCACTTACAAAATAGACGTTGTTAGTCTTATGTGCCATGCATATCCTTATCGATGTGCCTTTTTCTTATGAATGTAGAGTATCTATTTTTTTGGCCTTGATGTCTCCTCTTTAATTGAAAAGATACTCTATTTTGTCCAGGGCTGCAATTTAATATGAGCAATTAAAGAGAATGTTTCAATTCTTTTAGTTGTCCTTTAAATTTTGAGATAGTACTTCTCAAGCTTTCAATTCCATCTGCTAGCCTATATTCAAAGAAATTTTGCAATGTCCTGTTGGTTTTGATTTCTGAAATATTTGCCATTTAGCCTGATTGTCATATAAATAGGTGGAAAATGGCAGTTCTACATTTTTATGTTTTCAACTCTACTGCCAGACTGAATTATAGATGCTGGTCTGATTTTGGTGGTACTAATCTGCAAAAAGAAGACTAATGTTCTAATGTTCAGCTCAATCTTTTGAGACTAATTATATGGGCATATCATGTACCAGGATGTTTCGTGAAGCAATTGCATTCTATGAGAAAGCACTTACGTTATCAACTAAAAGCTTGAGCACTTACACTGGTCTTGCATACACATACCATTTGCAGGTTAGTCCCCTTTCCGTCCCTTCATACTTCCTTTTTTGATAAAAGTTCTTTTGTTTTATAGCAGATGCATTAATAATTGAATTTTGCATTATGTTGGCTTTTCTAGAATGTACGTGAAAATTTTGTTTTTAAATCTGTGATAAGCGGAGATTACTTACTTCAGGACTTGATAAACTAGTAGGAAATGAGTATTTAACATAGGTTTGTGAATTGGCGCTCATCATATAAATACAAGAGAACTTGTGTTTTCAAAATTGAAATGATTATGGAAGAACTCTTTTGTGACGTACCATATACTTGGAGAACTTTAAGGAGGGTCAAAGCAAGTGATTTCCCCCTTGATAATTAAAGTCAACCTATATTACTTAGACATGGGTGTGAGTGTCAACTATGGGTATGTGTTCGACAAGAGTATGGTCATTTTTTAAAGTTTTTCCATGTATTTGGAGGATCCTATCTCCATATTTATATTTAAATGTGCTGGATACTTCAAAAAAACCAAGAGTTGGTACAATGTAGAAGTCAACACAGGTGATGAAAGGTGATTGGTAAACAAAGTATTCAGAACATACAAGTTCCAACTTCCAAGTAGTGTGTCTGCCTAGCGTCCGTTTATGGTAGAATTTTCAATCTATGTGATTTTATTTTTCACTCTTTTGCAGGATAATTTTACTGCTGCAATTACATACTATCATAAGGTCGGTAATCAAGGATCTATTTTCATAGCTTTTATTTGAAATGTGTTTGGACCTTCTCCATCTCCATGCTTGCATCTACCTTAGCTTGGTTCTGTAATGTTCAGCAATAAACTTTTGAGCAAAGACTGATTGTTTTCGTTTTTAACATAAGATGCCCTAGATATTATCAGATCGTTGAAGAACAGCTTCGATGCATTTAACCACTTTTAGTCCTGAATCTCTGAATTTGTTCTCCTTATTCTTGTTTCCCCTAACAGGCTTTATGGCTGAAACCGGACGATCCGTTTTGCACTGAAATGTTAAATGTGGCTCTTGTAGATGAATGTCGACGTGGCACTGACCCGGAAATTGATTTCCACTGAATAAAGGTTAAAAGTTTCGTATCATGCCTATGATATTTGTTTGTTTGTATTGTTAAATATAATATGCATGCAACATTGACACTATATATATATATATATATATACACTGAAAAAGGGAGTTAATTTTTGTTTTTTTTCCCCCTTGTATGTAGAATCAAGCAATAGTTACTTTCTACTTGAATTTTTTAGGTATTTAATTTTAGGTGTCCATAAAGTTTGTAAGCAATTTTATCTGCGAGTTAATTGTTGGTCTGTTTATGAGTTTTGCTTCATTTTCAAGAAATACAGATTAGACAAATCTTCTGGTCCTAGTTTTATCAATTTCCTTTCTTTAGTCAAATTTTAAAATTTTTCCTTTACTTGCTACAAATTTAAGAAAATGATATAATTAAGAACAATATGAGGGAAAATTTTCAAAATATGTGTATGGTTAATTAACATGCATTTGAAGAGATCAACCAAAAAGTTACTACTTTTGGAGTGAAAGGAAGAAAGACTTTGAGGGAGGAAGGAAAAGGATTTGTTAAACAAGTAAGATAACAAATATATATAAATAATATTCATTTTAGTTTTTTTTAAAGTATTTAATAATATTTATCAAGGAAATATTCATTTATAGCACACAATATCTTAATAGATTGGTGTAAAGTTTTTGCAGCGTGTATATTCTTGAACTGATGATTTTTTTCAAAATTAAACTTTTAATTGTGTAGTATTTTGGACTTGTCAGCACTTAAAAAGATATCGGTAAAAGATCATCAAATCCTAATAAACTGGATTATAGCAGAGACTTGCTGGAACCTAGGGTTTTAACTTAATCCCGATCACGGTGGTAATTTGTTATAAATGTCGTTTCTAATCAAATTGATTTTTTTTTCTTTTTTTGCTTTATAGGACAATTTAACTACTTGAAAGTGCACTATCAATTTTTGGTTTTGGGCTTGTGGTTGATTTGCATATTTTTTTTCCCAGTTTAAAGACAAAGAATTAAGGCACATTTATTAGTAAGTAATATGAATTGTAGTTGTATGTGATTTTGAGATTGGTGATCCTTTAGTCATACAATGAAATAAAAGAAAAATTAGGGAAAGTTCAATAATTTTATTTGCTTTAATTATTACAGAAGATATAGATAGATGGGTCGAAGATGACAATTAAAATACGTAAAAGAGCTGGAATTAATGGGGAAGCAAGTAACAATAAGCAATATAACAAATGAGCTGTTTGGAATGGAATGGAAATCATTTACTTGTGGGATGGGCAGCCTGACGCTGAGCCATAAGTTTCGGTTTCGGTTTGTGCGTCTTAGATTAATGGACCTTTCAATAGGCCGGCAAACATCTCTCCAGGGTCATGGCATATCTCTACATCTTCAACTCGAGATTCATCAACCTGTCAAAATATCAGCCCCTTATATAGCTATAAATTTATTTTTAAAATATTACCTATTTAACTAGAGAACAATGTTATCTAGGTTTGGATAAATGTATGATATGAGTATGTATGTGTTTAATATGAATATTTTTAATTTTTTTTAAAATTTATTCATATATTTTGATGTTAATACTTTCGTACTTATATATATGTTTTAGATATATATGACGGTTATAAATATTTTTTAAAAAATAAAAAATACAAATAATATGACTAGATATGTACAGGATAAATTTCTTTTCTGACTTCAACTTTTTAAGTTAAAATATTTAAGTCTTAACTGTTATGATTTTGGGACTTATGTTTCATTTTGTTGGGTATTTAGTTTTGATTCAATCATGTTTGTGGTTTTGGTCAAAGTTGCATAAAGTTTAATGCTTTAGAGAATTATTTCTGATAAAGAAAAAAAGTGAGAACCAAGCAATAAAGTTCTAAAGTAATCCTTCCCAGCTTGAAACTTTTCGTATGGGTCCAATAATGGGGCACTGCTTGTGTAAGTTTTTAATAATAGGAAGAAGACAACCCAACACCTTTTTCCTTTTATTTTGTTCCATTTTCACTTTCTTTTTCAGTTACTTTTTCCAATAGAAAAGAAATTAATTAAGAAAATTATGTTTATTCTAACTCAAGATAAATGTTGAATATATATATTCAACGAAATTGCATTCAATTTATTTATGATTTATATTTATTTCAAATATATATTAAATATCATATATCAAAAAAAAAAAAAGCAAGAGTTGGAGCAACGGATATTGAAAACATACCTTAACGGCTCCTTATCCATAGAATTCAATCTTCTCTCCTGTTGGGGCATGTCCTTTAAAATGACCCTCAAAAATACCCCAATGCCTGAACTTGAAAGCAATCACAGGAGGTCCAGAGTAAACAGCGATGACTTCCCAT
>JBBYHO010000001.1:13910013-13932359 GCA_038382025.1 Adansonia gregorii | reverse complement strand
AAAGTAATAGATTAATTATTTTCAAGATATTAAAGTTTATAGTACTTTTTCTTATAGAAAACTATCGTAAATCATGCCCATACCATTGACAATGAGCTTGAATTTTTCAGGGTTGATGGACTTGAAGTCTTGCAACCGAACCTTGTGGGAGAGTTCCATCTCCCACGTCTTTATAGCATTTTGCACTGTTTCTTCAAGTGATCCTTCTGGCCATTCCTGCAAAATACATATACACAAAATTATAATACTCAAAACCCCAAACACCCGATTAATATTTGATTTAATGATTAGTGTATGTTTTTTTTTTGCACTCAAAGAGTTGGGATCGAATCCCGATTCTTAATAAATTTCTCAAAAGTCACGAACTAGAAATTGACAAAACTTTGTGTGAGAAAAGAAGAGAAAATAGTGTTTTGGGAAGGGAAGGGGAGTGGGGATGAAGCACCTTCTTGCGGCCTTCCTCGAAGAGCTGATTGACAGCATCATATGTAGGAGGGCCACCATATCGCCATTGAACATTATCTGCTTCATCATGCAGGAAAGACCTGTACTTATCTCTTCCAGGAATCATAGCCATTTCTTGTGGTAGCTATCTTTTGAATATTTTGATAATTTGCCATTTAAAAGAGCGGCATCTGTTGAGTTTTTATAGGAGAAAATATGGCAACACCAACAAGGTTAATTACTTCCATAACCCAACCTAAAAAAATGTTTTAAAAAATCAGCAAGAAAAAATAAATAATTTGGTAGATTTCATTGTTAGCTTAATTGTATAATCTTACAGCAATAAATAAAGGTAAACAATTTATTAATTTATAATAACATCCAATAAAATTAATTTTTAATTTTTAATTTTTAACATCTGCATCCTTTATATATTTTCAGATTTTGACCTTTTTTTTAACCGAAAATAGATAAGACGATTGATAGCTTGGCAGCTGAAATTCCATGTAAGCGAAAGGATAGGTTGTTTTCCTTTTCGATCTTATTAAATGTTGGCCCTCCCATCAATTATGAGTTTCTTGCGTCGCCATGACCTACAGGATCGGTCATGCATGAAAAGCTCGTACTATGAAAATTATTTTTTAAGGTCGAAAGTAACAATATTATTGATTTCTATTTAAAATTTTTTATAACAAAATTGTTAATTAAAAGTTGGTGGCAAATGGGAAACAAGCCATATGCTGGAATTAATGTATGTTTCGTGTGTGACAAATTTTGCAAACATAACGTGCAAATGCATACAATGGTTTAGATAGATTTATTCGTAAGATGAGTTATTTGTCTAATTTAAAAGATTCAGCTCGTAAAAGTAGGGTTTGGGATAAAAATTTTATAAATTTGAATCAATTTGATCGAAATTATTATTTAATAATTATTTTTATTTAAATTTAATTATAAAAATATGAAAAATTATTTTAATATTTAAATATTATTTAAATAGTGAAACATATATAGATATTTAAGTTTAATTATAAAAATATTTTTAGTGATTTAAAAAAATGTAACCCTACGATAAACTAATAAGGAAGAAGTCAGACAAACTTGATTTAGAGGAATCGTTTCCTTCATAGTTGAGTCAACAATTAATTCAAATATAGTACCATATAAGAACCTAAAAAATATTAATTGAAATTAACGAAGCTGAAAAATCTATTGCTAATTTCCTAATACATATTATATAATATATATATATATATTCAAGGTATACCAATCGAAAGAGGTTGATTCTTTCCTTCATCAACTGATTATTAGCTTTTTATGCATAGATTTGTCAAAAATATTTATTATTGTGCAAGTGGCGTGTAACTAAACTGTCCCTGTCTTTTACTACTGAAAAAACCAAATGAAACAGACTTTTGATTGTTTGGTGGAGATTTAAGCCTGCAATCCATGGAAGATTGAATTGGTCAACTTTTTCTTTTATAGTTGGATTTTCATGGTTGTTAGCAGAATCATTTATTAGGGAAATTTTTAAAACCATATGATTATGAAAATTATATATTGAATACATAGGAAAAATGCGAAAAGTATCTTTTTGATTATACTTCTGTTTATGCATATGATGTCTCCAAAATCATCTTAACTATTTCAAATTCAAAGCATCTAAAGATTTTTTGTAACATATGAAAAGATAAGATCCAAAATTCATATGTAAATTAAAAAAAAAAAAACAAACCTTTGAATGTAGATGTATCCCAAATGATAAAACTGGGAAGCTTTTATAGATCATCAGACAAAAACCGGAGATGATCTATAAGGATGAGAGAGGTAAAAGGATATCGAAGTTTGAGTTTCGAGATGTGTTTTAAAATTTAAATTAATAAATATTCTAAGAATTTTCAAAGTAAAGCAAAAGAATATTCAAAAGATTTAGCGTTTGTATATTCTCTTATCTAGGTCATTATCTATTTATTTATATTTGTAATTAAATTAATATTCAAAAGCTGGAACAAGACAAGTAAAGTCGTTCACATTCTAATCCCATGTTTATTTACATTTCAAAAATTGGTTTGGTTACGCAAGATGTCAAATTTGCTTAACATAAGAAGCTATTTGCGTGAAGAACCAACTTATCTTTTGCATTAGAAAATGAAGCAAAATGTTATGAGTTGAAGAGGAGTCATAAATTTCACATCAGGTGTGTTTCGTAAAGTTCAATTGGATATGTCATCTTTTCTTTAATTTGTGAGGTGCTTTTCGTAGACAAAACTATAAAGCTCAATGCCCACTAAAAAAAAATTTAATGATATTTCACTGAGAAGAGTAGGCTTTTGTTGAAGTGAGAGAGGATGTCATGATCCCACAAAAAAATCATGCATCGGTTGTGTACTAAAATGTAATTGGGTAGATACATATCCAGAACATCTTCTACTTATTAGATGCCAAGTATACAAAACTGTGAAGTTCAATAAATCAAAGTAGACGATATGGCTGTGAGGAGTGGACAGTGGTGGGAAGCTCTGCTGTTGAAGTACCATCAGAATTGTGGTTGAGAAGGCCAGCAAACAACTCTATTGGATAATAGTAAATTTCAACCACTTAAGCCCTCACTGATTCATCAACATGAAAAATAGAGATAAACGAATCCTCATAGCTTAAAGCTAGGATATATTTATTGATGCTATATAACTTTAAACTCACGAGTTTAGTTCAGTTAATAACAAAAGATACACTTTCTTTGTTAAACAGACATTGGGAGCAGATATCGAATGCATTGTGCAGATGTGAAAGAATGTGCTCTTAAAATTATCTTAAGATTAGACCATTTTTCTTTAGCAAAATTCAAGTTTCAATTGTGTATGTTTTTGAAAGATGTCATACTCAAGGAGTTGCTCAAAAAGCAAACAAGCCTGCATGATTCCAATCCCATAGAATTCAACAATTAGTCATGTCGTCGAGGAATGTCCTTTCTAAGCACCTTCAAAGTAAACCCGAGTACGTGAATTTGTAAGTAATTAAACGAGGTCCCAGAGTAAACACTCTGATCGTTTCCCATGCAATTCCACAGCGAAAAGTAAAGCACACAGTATCAATGGAGGAGTCAAAGTTCTCTTCATTTGCTTTGTAGTATTGAAACTCTACCTGGCAGATATTTCTTTACTACTATGTTACTAGATTTGGGAAAGTGCCGAAGACTAGTTATCCAACCCGAGTGTGAGTCATATAAATATGATTTCTTTTAATTTTTTTTAAAATATCTGCATTCAATACTTACGTCAAATATATATCCAAACAATATAAAAATAATCCTCCAAATAAATAAAAACGTTGCACACTCATGTTAAGCACGTACCTATGTCCACCTTGAATCCAAAGTAAAGATTGCTTCTAATTGATGTATCTTATTGCAGAAAGATCCTTCACCTTTTCCAGATTTCACTATCAAAGTCTTCAAACTAAAAGATTATATGGTAATAACCAAAGGAAAGGCCAAATCAAATCACAGTTACCACATGTTTATGACGGAACTAGGGCAATGGATAACGATATTATCTTCTGAGATTTATCAAACACCGAACCAAAGATTATCAAAATAAACGTTTCTAACAACTTAAGTGTATGTAGCTAATATTTTTACAACTCATGAAAGAAAACGCTTCTAACATCTTAAGTGCAATGTCAGCAATGTCTGCAAAATTATGTTGCAAAAGGTCTTAACATCATTTGTCTACTCCCCACTTTCACTCCTGCTTAGATCTAGCGATATCCAGAAGAAACTGATTCAAACGCTGGCCAAAAATCTTCGTAGAAAATGATTCATTGACATGCTGCCTAGCCTGTTCCCCCATTCTATTTGCCAACTCCGGGTCTTGAATGAGTTTAGCCATGGCCAAAGCGAAGTCCTTTGGGGTTGGATCACAAAGAAATCCTGTTTCCCCATTCTTAATTGTTTCCACAGGACCACCACTATTGCATGCTATAACAGGTTTATGTGCTGCCATTGCCTCCAATGGAACGATGCCGAAATGTTCATCCTGCATTTAATTCAAAATCTTTGTATGTTCAAACCGACTCTTCTTCCATCAATCTTATTCTATTCTTGAAAATAATTGATGCCAACATACTGTTGGTGTATAAAGGACACAAAGGCATTGAGAGAGCAAAGAATTCCTTTCTGCTGTCGAGCAAGACGTAACAAAATTAACCTGGCCGGCCACCCCTTTCCTCTCGGCTAAGCTTTTGAGCTCCTCCAAGTACTCAACATTTTCCCTTAGGCGTCCATCATATCCACCTAAAATTATTAAAAAAAAAAGAAGAAGAAATGCATGATTCATTTTTCTGTGTAAGCAAAAAAGAAGAGAAGAAAATTAACCTGACCGGTCACTCCTTTCACCTTACTAAACCCAGGTGCAACCAACAACTATAATTAAAGTTCTACATTTCAACCATTACCCATCTAATCCGTATGTAAGCAAAGCATGTGAAATATACTGGCCAACAGAGAGCATCTTCTCTACAACCAGAATACTCCCACTGTGACAGTCCGATTTATCAGGGTTGAATGCCTCTCACATTTAATCAGACTTTTTAAACTATTTATGCTCACATCGCATAAAAATGTCAAGGATTCAACCAGAGCATTGCAAACTTCATTAAAAAGAAATTACACTTACAAATCATAAATCCCAGTCGAAGTACTCCTCACTTCACCATAAAAAAATAATGTGATGAAGAAATTCCATCCACATACAAAATCTACCAGTCAGCATAAAATAATGGTAATACTCATGTTAAAATGGGAAGGAACTTGCCGGCAATTGTCAAGTCAGCATCAGCTAAGTTACAAGTTTGATGAACATTTCCTTCAAGGGTGTGAAGCATTGCAAAAGCAGAAACTGCTAACTCTATGTTCTTTTTCCTTTCAAAGCGATTGATGGAGAGAAAATTCAACCTAGCCAAAGGAACAAAATAGAAGTCAGAGACATGCTTCTGGTGGGAAGTTTTACGTAATTGAGGTAATGTTAGATGAGAGTTTAGACAATTGCCCAGAACCCAAAAAAAAAAAAAAGAACATGGGATGTACAAGCATGTTGGTTACTTATAAGAATGGGGCTCGTCAAACTGATCCACATTAACTGCAGGGTGAAGAACAGCTGGTCTAATCCCTCGTGCATGAAGATGCTTAAATGTTTTTGCAAAGGTAGATGCAGTAAATCTGCTATTAACAAGTATCATATCTGCCATTCCTGAATTCCAATTTTCAAAACATATCAGAACACTAAATTATGATGAACATTATATATTCCAGATTCCTTATTCCGAAAAAGGATACAGCCAGTATGCAGAACTGACCTGTTGTCAATTCTTCTATAAAATCAATAGGTTTCCGGTACATCCTCCTCAGAAAAGTTGTATGTTGCGCTAGTAAAAGATCTGGAAAATGACAGTAGAACACAACCTGAAAATAAAAAAGAGCTCTGCGTGAAAGAGCTATCACGACAAATATTCTAGTTATAGATAACAATTGACAACAATTAATTTTATATACCTTGGTTGACTGTTTAAGTTTCAACAACGGGATGACAACAGAGACCTGGTCTGCTAGTATAACATCGAATGATGGCCACATAAATAGCAGACAAAAGGCGACATAGATGCAGCGAAGATATGCACATACAGCATGAAGACGATAGAAAAAATGTCTCGGCAGGAAGTCACCATAGACAGTAACCGGAAAGATACCTGGATTACCATGAAAGGGTGTAATTCAATCTCAATTGAAATTACTATGAACAAAACGTATAATGCAAATTTCAAACGTTCTTCCACTTCTCCCCGTGGCATTATACACAGACTAATGCCTGAGACAAAATCACGTTCAATTCTATGTTCCGGTTCAGCTATAATCGACGATATACTCAATGTTATTAGTTTTAATAAACTATATGCACTAAATTCTCCAAGTTAAGTCGAAAAAAATAAATTATGATTTGGACAAAAAGTCCTCTTTCCAATCTGTCTATTCTTAAAATTCACGAATAAGTGGCTAAAATTAATGAAAGAACAGATGGAAGAAAGAAACATACCGGCACGGGTTTCCTCAAAGCATCGATTTTTATCATGGTGAGCAGTGAAAATATGAACATTATGCCCATGGGATGCTAATTCAACAGCCGCATCAACAATCAATCTCTCAGCTCCACCTTCAAAACAGAACAGATGAGTAATAATAGCGTAAAAGTTCATCCATTTCAATTGGAAAAGAAAAAAAAAGATCTAATTTGCCCTGGAACCTAATAATCTCAATCCTCGAATTTTCAAATAATAAGATCAAAGCCTTTACCACTCAAAAATTAAAACTTATAAAACCTAATTATTCACCAAAATTTACCCAAAAAATTTGACTTTTTTTTTCCTATCTTTTCTGTTGATAGTAGAATTACCTATGCCAAGATCTGGGTGAACGATGGCTATGTTCAACTTGGAGTTGGAGCTTTTCGTTCTCTCCATTTTATTTACTTTCCCTCTTCCTTCAGTTCCCAAAGAAGAAACACGGTTTAATTAAGTTAAAAAAAAGGGCAGAGTGACAAAGCGACCAAGTCAAGTTCTATGACTTTGGCGTAATTGAAATAATTAACTATATTTAGATTTTTTTTTCATTTTTTTAAAGTGTGATAATGTAATTTATATTAATTTTATATTTTTATATATTATATAATTTTTATTTCATAAAAAAATAAAAATATATATTATTATAATATAAATATTAAAAAATATGTTAAATTATTAATATTTTAAAATTTAATAAAAAAATTAAATTTTTAAAAATAAATTTAAAAAATTAAATAAATTTAAACGAATTTATATTATTTATTTATAAATATTAATAAATTTAATATTTATATTTTAAGGTGATCAAGCTTTAATAAATACAAATTATATTAATATAATATTTAAATTTAATCTGTCATCCACTCATCAATAATTCGCATGATCCAGAGACACACGTAGCTAATCTGGTGCTGTGACGACAATTTTGTTTGGCTTTCAGTTGGAAAATCGCACTTTGATTCTCGCCTCAGCTAATGTCATCTAGGTGATTGCTGGCAAAACTGGTTCTTCAAAGTTAACATCCCGAAGCAAATGAACATTGTTCTGCCATGAAAAAAAGAGCGCACTCTAAATAGTTCGTATTTTGCGCAAACTGCAAAGTGTCAGCAGCAAGTTCTAAGTACAGTAATTATTATATTATAGAT
This sequence comes from Adansonia gregorii, assembly GCA_038382025.1. Taxonomy (NCBI): domain Eukaryota; kingdom Viridiplantae; phylum Streptophyta; class Magnoliopsida; order Malvales; family Malvaceae; genus Adansonia; species Adansonia gregorii. The sequence goes on along the minus strand of JBBYHO010000001.1, from coordinate 13,924,659 downwards.
TTTATTATATCATAATTATATTTAAAATATTTTTTATTTATATTAATTTTAATATATTAATAATTAATATTACATAAATTTTGATATATATATATTTGTATCATATTATTTTTTTATTATTTTATATGTATTATAATACATATTTAACGTTGTCAGATGCAATAGATATTGGGCTTGTTTCTGAAAAATTTTGGGGCCTGTTTGGTGAGCCAATGGTTTTGGGTCAGACCAGTGATTGGGCCAGGTTGTACCCCAGCCCACTAATCCTGGGTAGTTTCAGACTAGGCTTTTTATCAATGATACTTTAAGCCTTTTTCTGACCCAATATGTTATTTCAATTTAATTGAAGAATAGCTTTAGAATATTGCATCATTAAAATAGAATAAAGCTTTATTGATTTTCTTTTTGATAATTGAGATAATCAAAGTTTGAACTCTAATTATTGAAATTAAAATCTGTATTTTATCAATAGATCACACCCCTATTGATTTGATATTAATGATCAACAAAAGGATGCCTCAGTTTTAAAGAAGGGTTAAAGAAAAAGTTGCATTGCCCAAAGATTGCAATAATTTCATTGAAATAAAGAAGAAAAAGAAATCGAAGAGAAATTATATTTTAAAAATTATAATTCTTTTTTGAAGAAAGGAAGATTTGAATTTAACACTTAAATCGAACATTTTCATTATAAATAGAGATGTTTATGAATTAAATGAGGTCATACTAAATTAGATTAGATAGGGTTTAATTAACACTTTTAGAGTTTTGCTAAATGTTTCTTTTCAACCTGCTTATCAAAACCTGATTAAGCTTAATAACATTCAAAATAATATTAGACTATAAAAATAAATTCTATATTAATGCTAATATTTAAAAACATTGAAGAATTAAATTTAAATAAAAATTTTATTAATGAATAAATATTTTCAACCGAACTTGAATTTAAAATTTTTATCTAAAGTTTAAACTAAATTAAATCAATTTCGTTAATCGATTCGGTGAATAACACAATTCATGTATAGTTTAGCTATAAAGTTCTTTCCCCCTTTGTTTCACTAAAATCGCCGATGAAGTTACACAAAGGAAATATGTATAGAACATTCCCATCTACAAAGCCAATTAAGCAATTAATTAAAGCAATTAATTTATCCTTCAATTCAATTATTGAAAGATAAATATATATATATATATATATATGTATAAAAAAGCAGTAGTGGCAGTCACTAGTCACCATTTATAGCGACATGTGTATGTCGTTTTGTGACTGTTGAGTCAGTTTGCTAGACTTTAGTGAAGCATTGGATCAATCATTGTCATATCCTCTAAAACCTAATTTTCTGAGCAATCTCAATCACTAGTTTCCTTTCATTTCGTGTGAAAATTGACTTTTTTTTTTAAATAATTTTTGAATAATAGATTTATTTTTATTTGAAATTAAATTGATTTTTTTATTATTTAAATGATTTAGTGAAACGAATGTTTTTCTTTTGACTTTTTTTTAACAAATATTTACGTTGATATAAATAATTGGTATTTTTATTCTTAAGAAAAGAATTGATTTTTAGATAATTTTTTTCTTTGTTTTAGCTTAGAAGGGTTCACGAGTTTAGTCATGATTCAAAAAATTTTTTATTTTAAATTTAAATACGTATTTGACTCAATTTGTTTCCTCGAATTATTGTTAATCTTTATTATAAAAATATTAAATTTTTTTATATTAATATTTACATATATTATAATTAAATTTAAATAAAATATAATATAATATTTTCATTATAAAATACTGTTTCAAATTAATTCAACCTGAAACAATAAAATAAAAATCCAAATTGGATCTAAGTTGAGCCAAATAATTACCCATTTTTAAACAAGTCTATTTTAACTTTTACAAGAAAGAATCCAACCTATATCTAAAGATGGTTCTTTCTTTTTTTTTCTTCGACTTTCGTAAAAATATCTTTCCTTTATCATAAGGGAAAGTTGTTCTATGAAAAATATCATATTTTATTTTCCGTTAATCAAAATCTTTTTCCATTAAGCAAACATTCGAAAATACAAAAATCATTTTTGGAAAACTATTTTCAACCAAATGAATGAACCCTTGGCGACAAAACCTGATCAAACTCTCTTCCAACTTTTTGCAATGACAACCACTAGACCTGAGCTTCTTGGTGTGGCTTTTGCCTGGAAATTACCTTAGCTAGCTAGCTTCCATTCAGAGCCAGAAAATCAGCAGCCCCCGGTGTTCCATCATTTCACCTATTCAACTTTCAATGTGGTAATAATTTGTTTGCTATTTCTCCATCTCAAGGGTTGTGGTTCATATTTTCTTTCTCATTGCTTTTACCAAAATGTATTTTTTTAATTACTACATTAATAATTAATATTATATAAATTTTAAAATATTTATATATTTATATATAATATTTTAATTACTTTTTTTATATCGTATTATTACATCAGCTTTAGTGCACCCTACATAGTCTTTGTTGACTTTCTAATAACACTTGTTAGAATAAACTGTTCCTTGACTTACTCGCCATATCAAAAATGTTATTTTCTTTTAATTTATTTTCTATGGTAGTCTTTGTCATTGTAAGTGGTTGAAACTGTGTTTTGGCCTCAAAAAGTTGATCAATTTAAATATTTTTTTTTGTCCTTTAAAAATTGAGGAAGAGTGATATTAAAATATCAATTATGAAAGTATGCAAACAAAATGATATAATAGGAAATAGGAAAAAAATATGATTTTTTGTTTTTCGTTTTTATATTTGAGGAGAGATTCGAAATTGACTTATTGAATAAAAATTAATGAATAAATGCACTAACTATCGAACAAATTATCAGCTAACAAGAAAGATTAATGGTTTAAAATAATTTATGTTAGCTTTTTTATCTAAATGAATCTCGAAAGATATTAAAAATCTCTCCTCAAATCTTACATATATGATATATGCCTCTTATCGAATACGATTTTTTTACAAAATTTTATATCTATCTGAATCCCTCTATTTTCTGCTAGGATTGGAGATGTTGTATTTTATATATTTATACAATTAAATTCTTGGGTTTTTGAAATAATGACCATTTAGCTTTAAAAAATGATATTTTGAATAATTGTTTATTCAAATGTAAGAAACAATTCAGGAGATATATATTTCTAATTCTTTTGCTAAATGAACATGTAACTGTATGACAACTGTTTTGGTAACAACAATAAAAAGGAAGATGAAACATATGAAGTGATACAATGATCATTGCTTAGTTTTGAGTTTGAAATTACTTTTTTTTTTATGTCAATAGGATCACATTATTTCAAGCAACCAAGCAAAACTATAAAGAGGTAAAACTGAAATAATAATGCTCCCCATGACAAATTGGTCATACTACTCAGAGAAAGTTACAAAAAACCAAAAAATATTTGTGATATCTAGTCAAACAAGAATCCTAGTAGTGTTTTGGATTTCTGTGCGTGCATATATATATATATATATATGTAGTCTCATGTGAGGATTGTTGAGTTACATTCGTTTTGATTATTAATTTATATTACGGAGCTAGAAATTTTTGCTTTGGAGGGGCCAAATCAAAATGTAAAAATATATATTAAACAAATAATTCACATCAAAATTTTTATTTTGCCTCGATGCTAAACATTTCAGCAATTTCTCTTTCAATGTATACAAATAATAATTTTAAATTTCATATAAGCTATATTCATCTTTATCATATAATCAATTGTGTAGGCAAAAAACAATAAAGCAAATACATACATATATATATATATATATAAACACACACAGACACACACAATAGTACGTCCTCATCAATCATAAACTAATTAAAATACTGAATATTAATAAAAAAAATCAAATATTCAGAATTAAAAATACTAACAAGTTGCGAAGAACCGATTTGATAGCATGAAACGTCACAACGAGATCCAAACCTGTTTCAGATTTTGCAGCTGGCTTTGATCTTAAAAGAAAACAAAAGGAGATATAGAGATGACGATGAAAATAAAGAAAAGTATAAAGTAAAACAAAAAATTAATTAATTAGGAGAGATCAAGATCAAATTAATGAGAAGACAACTAAATTTTGAAAAACTTCTGGGGCCATGGCCCCTTTCCGCTCTCCTCGTATTGTCCTTGCTGATTTAAATAGGCATTGGAGTGTGCATCGAAGGTGAAATTCCATTGCCTTCTCCTTTCACCGGATAAGAATCCAAGCTAGGAATCAGGCTAACGTACATCCAGCCCGCCACCTTAAGGACAAAAGGAAAATGACGTTGTTTGTAAGAACTAATCTTTATTGTCCTTCAACAAAAATACAATTCACACAACTTTAATTAATAGATTAGTGGTTTGAGAGAAAATGATTTCACATTAACTAATAAAAAATTGGACTGTAACTTTATAAAACATCACTATATATATTTATATTCTCCATTGGTTTTGTCCTATTTTCACGAGATAGACAACAAATCCATGATTTATGTCCTATCACCAACATGAACCCAAAGCCAGTGTGATGGACATATAATTGTTGGAGTGTTACGTAACTTCGTTTGTCATCGATTTATCACCAAAGATCTATAGTACGTTGGTTAGGTATCCTAGGGGGACCTTAATGGATGGAAAACAATTGATGTCTAAACTTTTTATGTATTTTCATATATAAACACAAAACATTCTATATATGATTAGAATGATACATAGTGGTGCAAAAATGAAAAAAAAATTATGAATAAAAAAGATGGATAGTGTTTTCTATTTTTTTTAATAAATGGGTAGTATTTTTTTTAAAAGGTAGGTAGCTTTTTTAAGAATTTATGAGTAATTTTTTTAAAAAAATAACGTAAATAAAATTTGAAAGGCATAAGTATCCTATTCTTTTTAATATTATGGTTATGTTTGATTTTTTATCTCGCATTTTCACTAATTAGATTTATGTCATTTAATTGGTGAAACTAAATTCGATTAGACATTTTGTAATTAGAAAGATGTATACCTACTATGTCGGTGAAATGAAAAGAAAAACAACATGCAAATTTATTTTAATAGAGAAAAATTTAAATAGCAAAGTTTGTTAAGAGAAGTAAGTAGGATTTTTTAAAAAAATGTGAATAATTTTTAAATGTAAAACACATAAATAATCTTAATGTTAATATTTTAATTAAGTTTTTAAGTAATTTTATTGACTGAATTTGTATTTGGATATAACTCGGAATGCCACATCAATAAAAAACTTTAATATTAGTGTAGATGATAAAAAGTTGGTTTTTTTTTTTCCTAAGATCAGATTGAGTATAAAATTAGAGTCTTTCCCATTTCTTAAATTTTCTAGAAAAAAGTATACTTATTATAATTCTTAAATATATGACAGGTGTTCAGCATACATGAATGAGAGTTCAAATTTTATTTCCTAATGTTTTTGTAATGTTCATTTTCCTCCGTAATTTAAAGATATTTGATATATGGGCATATATATACATGAAAAATTCTGTTAAAATTTTAATAATATTATATACACACACATATATATATATATACATGTTGATCGATCAATTGATAAATTTGAAATAAAAAATCGTAGATAAAGATATTATATTTTTAAAATATGAATACAAATGGAATTTTTTAAAAAAGATCTTGGGTTTCGTACCAATAAATTCATTCTTATATTTTTCTTACCTTTTTAAATTAGTGACTATTAAACTAAACATACCATAAGGGATTAGATACGATATTTTTGCTTGGTACTTTTTAAATTAATAAGAATCTTTTATATAAATAAGATATTTTTGTACAAATTAATACACAATTCATACTAGAAATATAAGTCTTTGAGTTTTTTTTAACGTATGTCATCATAGTTGTGTTTTTTATATTTTTATGTATCTTTATTTTTTATTTCTTATCAAACAAAATAAAGAATATAAAAATTCTTTTTTATATAAAATTGAATCAGTATTTTTTTATTTTGTAATATGATATTAGAACAACTTTATCTTGTAATAACACGGATTTTGATCCTTACAGACGGACTATAATTTTTCCCATTTTGGACCCCATTTTAGAATGGAGCCATAAATAGAATAGACTACTCAGCTGGTGCCTCCCTAATTGTGTAGAAGATAGTTTTTTGCATGCTAGCAACCTTAAGGAAACGGCAGCCAAGAAATTGCGCGAAAGTCATGTGAAGTGATGTTTTCTTTTTCAAGCATTAGATGACAGGTCTAGCTTTCAACAGCATCAACTTCTAGCCCTCTTAGGCTCTGAAAAATCAAAAGCTTTTCTGGCATTAGCCTGTCTCTCTTTTACCACCTTTCTTTAGTCTTAGGCCTGTCTTCTTCATATATATGACCATTTGTCAGAATTATTCTTTTTGAAATTCAATGCTTTTGTTTGATGAACAAAATTTGTGGACTTCAGATTAATTAAATATTATAGGCTTTTGTCTTCTTTTCTTTTTTTTTCTTTTAGGAGTCCGGATCGATTCTGGTTTCTAACCTAACTAATAATTAACCAGCTGAGCTGATGAGTAAAGAATTTTCAGTGTTTTTTCTCTCCTTTTCCTTTTTGTTGAGCCGCCGTTAGAAGACTTGACAAGTTTTCTTCTTTCCAGACGATGCTTTAGGCTAACTAGGTTAAGTGATCCCCTTTCACAAGGTCTGATCTAATTCTCGAATCCATCTATGGATGTCAGAAACGATCGATTCTACGATGCAGTGTAGGGTAAAAATTGCAAAGGCTTCATAGTATAATGGCCCTACTACCGCCAACCGTAAATATCTCAGTTCCATCCACACCTGCAAGGTCATTTTAATGGCCATGATTTCAGCTTCATTCAACTCCTGAAAATCAAAGGGCTTGTAGAACAGTCCTAGAATCACACTTGTTAAGCCTCTAATTACATCCCTGCATCTTTCTCGGCGCGAGACTTACCTCTAACAAAACTGTAAACGTTAGACTTCAAGCTTCATCAGTAGGGAAACGTAAGAGATCCTAGTTAAACCAAACTTCACGTCACCAGCTGGACTAGACGAAGTATATGGTTGTAATTTGCTGTCGATGATCAACAAATAACCTATCCAATATATGTTCAATGCAATTTTTTTAATTAGTAATTAAATAACCATTTATTAGTATCTATAAAAACTAGTTAAGTGAACCTATCAAAATAAACAAATTACAATTTTGATTGTATTAAAATTTAATAAAATAATTATTAATGTTATACCTATTAGATAAGAGATAATAACCTCTTATGATAATACCTCATATATATTCAATATTTATCTTTATATAAGGAGATTTATTAACTAGTAAACTCTATTCTCATAAAGTCTCAAATAATAAAAAATGATTAGCAACTATTATAAAAATATATAATATTCTACTTGAAAGTAAATTACACATAATTTATATAGTTTCATCTCTCTCTCTCTCTCTCTCTCTAATTTTTAATAAGTTAAACACTGAAGCGCGTCTTGAAATACCTACTCTAAAATTTTTTAACTTCTTTTATCTTACAAGTCCATTAGACAAACACTTATCTACTTTCATCGTATTGTCACAAATTATTACATTAATAATTAACTATTGCATTTAAATGAAATATTACTATAAATGATGACTACTTTTAATAAATACTGTACAGCGGTAAACTTTTTTTTACTTTGTTCAATGGGTCCTTTAACATTAATTACTTTGAGTACTAAGCTTCTTGAAATGATTCTCTTGACTTCAAAATCAGCTTATTTCCTTTCCTTTTTTTTTTTTTCAACTTTTCCAAAAGGACATTACTTACTCAAACTAATCAAGGTTTTTTTTTTTTTCCCCTTCTTCTTTCCCAAGTAATGAAGTTATGTGCTTCGTTAACTCTTTTTTCAGTATCTAAAAAATTCTCAAGTACTTTTAAGGTAGAAAGACAGAATCCATTTGATTAAATTATGTAAATATGCATCCCAATCCCTCAAAATTAACGAATTTTGTCCAGTTAATCAACCCAAATCAGAAAGCCAAGTTTTGGGTACTTACACTCCCCGTCAAGATTCAACTCTTAATACTTAGACAATTAACAAACAAATAATTTCAATTAACATATATGAAAAATACGCTAAAGTAAACAAAAAAATCAAATAAAATCAATATAAAATTGGACTAAAACTATTTGAAAAGAATGTTGATGTCAAAAGTCTAATAGCAAAGACTGAATAGGGAATCATATGAAGAGATTTATGATAATAAACATTTTATTTCGGTTCTAAATTAAATTAGCTTTATTACTAACTAGGAGGGGGTGAAGAAATTATTACACTAATTCTTATCACCACTTTAATTGAAGATCAAGTTTTAATGCCATGTTGTATCCTAACTGATTAGGCCTGCAGTTGACATGAATTTTATGTATAATTTTTGGAAAAAAATAATGATAGGATTCATTATTTGTTTAGAACTATTAAATGATCAAATTATTATTTGATTTGCCAAATCTTGTTCAAATTGGATTGGATTAAGATATGTTTTTCAATTCAAATCAATCTGATCTTAATCAAATTCTTTTTTAATAAATAAAATTTTAAAAAAATTAATTATAAAATATATAATTATTAATAAAAATCTTTTAATATTTTTTAAAATAAATAAAATTTTTAAATTCGCAAAAAAACTTTCATTCTTGATTTAATCTAACTCAATCCATAAATAAATGCAATCATCGTAAAAGTTTGATGATTTCAATAAACATCTAATAGCTTTATCTTGGCTATGAATTTAAGCACTCATAGTTATTTAATTTAATTAATAAAATTTCGTCATTAAATATTCTCCTAGACATATTATAACTTGTTGTACCAATGCAATAACTGAAGAAGTAGGCAAGATAATTTTCCTTTGACATATTTTTCACAGGAGCTTCTGTCTTGATACAGATCATGAAGTTGGTAATAGCCAAACATTGTCTGCCCTTGATCTCTCTCATGATTCCATGTCTGAGACATTAATTTAAGACCCCATTGAATTATAGTTCACAGTGAAATGCTAGCTGCTGACTGTACGAACTTTGGGATCGAAAAAGACAGATGAAAGCACACAGTATTAAATAAATATACATCTCTCTCTCCCTCTCTCTCTCTCTCTCTCTTTTACTAAAATGAATTTGCCAGATCCAACATTTCTGAAATTTTGCATTACGACAGTTAGTTGGCTCGTTTGTGTTTGCATGCACTGCATCTAAATTCAGGGCAAGAATCTTATATTTAATCTTTGGAGGGGTGAAATTATAATTTTTTAATTCATCTAAATTTATATAAAATTAAATTTTTGGTAGATATAAGAAAATTTTGAGAATTTGGGGAGGATAAAAACCACCTTTAGTTCCATCCATAGTATCAACCAACAATCAGCATATAATTGAATAAATCCAAATTTGATCAAAAATAGAAATTGAACCAAAAACTTCAAAATTCCAAAATCTCTTATTTGCCACTAAGATATGACTTCATTGGCATAGACGAAATGACCAAGAAAAAAAAAATCTTCTTTTAATAAAAATAATTTTGATTAAGAAAAAAAAAAGAAATGACTTGGTTTTGTGAAAACTAGATGCCATGTGTGAAAGAAAAAGCCCAAGGATGAAGAGAGTTAAGTTATATGTTCAAATATGAAGATTTGTTTTATATTTAAGAGAGTTTGAATAAAATTAATAGGTTTGAAAATGAATTTTACAAAAAAAAAAAGCCCATTTAAAAATTTGACCGGAGCTTAATTTCAGCATTCAAGACTTGAGCTACGTCTAACCCGTTTTTCAATTATATAATTTGTTATATTTATTTTTATATGTATTATGTAATTTATATCATATAAATATTAAAGATATATAATATTCTTGTATAAACATTAACGATAAGTTAAGTTATTCATGTTTAAGAGCTTAACAAAAGAAAAAAAAATTAAATATTTAAAAATTAAATAAAAATAATATTTTTTAAAAAATTAAAAGATATGCATGAGTTTAAACAGGTTTAGGTTATCTACTTACAATTATGGATAAACCTGAATAAAGTTTGAGATCTAAATTTCGTGTCAGACTGAGTTTGGATAAATACATATACTTTTAATATCATACATGACCCAAATTAAATCCAACCCTATTTATGAATACTTGTATCATAAATAATATGTATATGAAATATATATATATGTATATATATATATATACACGTATGCATATATTTGCAGCTTAGGAGTTAAAGAATGTTATGGTCCTTTAAAGGGAATTAATGGAGTTTCTCTATTTAAAGTGTTCGACGGTCTATTTGGGAGATTAGTTGTATGTACTCCACTTATTTGCCTCTACTCTGCAGGCTTTTTCTAATGATTGTTATATCTACCAAAAAAGTTGTATTTCGCCTTTTTATAACATAACCATTTTGTTTTAATTAAGCTGATAAAAAATCTCAAAGAAAAAGTCTCATGTTGCGTCATTTTATGCAAGAAAACGATATGCACTAACTTTGTACCAAAAAAACATGCCTTAAGCAATAATAAGGATTCAAATATATAATTTTTCTAATTGTTACTATCACTATTTTATGATTTTAATAGCATTTATCATCATTTCATTAATAAGATTGGAGTTAGAATGGGATTCACACCCATAATTTACACGTTACAGTTGTAAAATAATGGCGTAATAGGTAATAACGACTATAATGGGCTGCTACATCCACAATCTCCACACTCACTAAAGAAAAATCACACAAAGAAACACATTAGTTGGAGCTAGAAACTTCAACCTTATTACTTACTCACTAGCCATCAAATTCATATCCACGACAACTTGACATATTATGTAAAGCTTACAATAGCTGCAATTATGACAAAGCAATCGCATTTGCAACAAATTTTACAACCACGATTTAGAATAGAATAAAGAGAAAAAACATACACAAGAATGGAAACACTCAGAATCACTACTCCACTATCACCACAATCAAATCATTCAGAAAATCCCATGCCACCATAGCCAAGCAGTTGTCACTAGAACCAAACTTATCAATATCGAACGAACTGTTTTTTGGTGATTGATATTTCGAGTTGGCAAAGTTACAGGGTGACGATTTAGTTTGCTTCCCAAAAAGAAAAAAAAAAAATCTAACCCCATGGTGGCTTAGTTCTTAGCCAACTAGAACAGGGTCCATCGGTATTCCATCAATCCCTTGTATAGGACACTTGAAACACTTTATGTTCTCGAATAAAGTAACCATGTCCCCTAAATATTACAACATTTGCATGTGTTTTGTGAATATGTCAATGAAACAACCCAAACCCTATAATTTAGTCAAGAATATGGCATTACTGAAGTAACCATATTCATTCATTCTTTCATTATATATACAAAGAAAAACGTTCTCAATGACATCTCATTTAAATATGTTATTCCATTGTAGTTTTTGAAGAACAGAAACAAAGAGAAAGATTTTAGTTTGTTTTAGCAAAAACAATCGATCATCTTTCAATTGTAAGTTGATTTCTAGCCCCCAAAACTTTTCCCTTTCCTTGATTCTAACCCTAACCCCATATTATTTTGTCTGCTTTCCCATGGCACCATTCTCCGTTTCCCTCTCTCTTTCTTTTTCTGAATGAGTGAGTTATTGACTGTGATGTGTTCAAAAATATCCATGAGTGAGAGAGAGGGGGAGAGCGTTCTCTTTTTTTTGTGCTGCCTGTCATGGCACTAGAAATCCCACGTTTTTTCTCAGTCTGCCTTTACCTTCTTTCTAGTAATAATTTCTTGAATTCCTTTTTCTTGTTCATAATTGTTGTGTTGCTTGATCATAAATCCGTACTTTGCGTATAGTAATTTCTTACAGGAGTTTGTGCTTGTGTCGTTGCTCTCTTCATCAATCTTCTTCTTCTTTTCTTTGGCTGAAACTTAATTCAAAGCCCCCAAGAAATAACCGTTTGGAATCAGAGAAAATCAAAAAGATGTCAAGCTACAGCAATTCTGCACCAGAACAACTCTGCTACATCCCTTGCAACCTGTGCAACATCATTCTTGCGGTATTTAATTTTGATCCCTAAATTTTTTTCCTTATTTAATTTTTTGGGTTTTCTTTTATGATTATTTTAGGGTGTTCCATTAACGAAGTGAGGTCACTATCCTAAGACTTCTTTTCTCATTCTTCTGCAGAAAAGTCATAAAATTCTCCTGATTTTATTTTTTTTCTTTTGCAGATCTTACCCTCTGAGAGAAGTTATTAAATATGGATCTTAAATTTTGTTTTTTTTTTCTTGAAGATAAAAAAAAAGCATGTAATGATAGATATATGCTGATCTATTGAATGAAGATGACATTTCCTTCATATTTTCTTCTGATTACCTTAGCCTTTTCCTTATTAAAATACTGCAGTACCTGCCTTGAGTTTTTCTTTTGCAAAGCCCAAAAGCTTTTTTTTTTTTTTTTAAAGCTGATATATGGAAAATGAAAGGGACTCTCTCAGTTGTCTTCCTCAAAACCCCCATTTTCATGTAGGAAATATGTTTTCGAACGATGAGAAAGACCGGGGGGTTGAGTGTTTGACTACTCCAAAAAAAGAAAAAGAAAAAAAGAAAAAACAAAGCCCTAGATATTGTACCAGCAGTTGGAATTTCAAGAAAAGCTTCATATACTTCCAAAACAATCTTTATCTTTTTGCCTTGAAATTTCAATTTGTGTCAAAAGATGAAGATCATGAAAAGATCCCAAGTCATTCATTTATATTTCAATTTTTTTTGGATTTCCTTTGAAAGATCTTGAAACTTTATATGTGCTATTGTTCTTCAAAACCCACTTTCTTTTTTGAGATTTCATAAGAAAATCTTAAATTTTAATAAGCAAATTATTTTCATGTAAAAGGGTTTTATAAGCTAAAATTTTTACATGATTTTTTGCAGGTGAATGTTCCATGCAGCAACTGGTTTGAAACCGTGACTGTCCGATGCGGGCAGTGCACCAATCTGTGTTCAGTAAACATGGCATCTTCCTTTCAATCAAGGGCTGGAAAAGATATTCAGGTTATGATAATTTTTTTTGTTATACAGAAAATTATTGACCCTTTTTTTCAACCTTTTTTTTTCTTGCAGATCTAGCTAGGGTTGCCAGGAGTTTATCTCTTTCTAAGGGAAATCCGGTAGTTTTCTATAGGGGCTGAAATCTAGGGTTTCTAGGCCCCATTTCCCTTCGGTTGAACCAAAGAATACTTGAGTTTCAAAGCATCTTTTCTCATATCACCGAAAAAAAACCTAGGAGCTGTCCTAAGGCCCCATGATTAAAACCTAATTCTTGAAGGTTTTGTTTTAGAGGTCAGGATATGGGTTGGCTAATTAGGGTAATTTTTTTTTGAGGGTTTCCATACTCCCACTGAGCCTTAATTCGTAAAGATTTCACTTCGAGTTTGATTGACATGAATTTTTTTTAGGGTTTATAGGTTTTAGTCACTATACTGATATTTTCCTTTTTCTTAAGTTTCGTCTTCTACTGTACCAAATTTCAAAGCCTCAGTCTTTAATCAATCTTGGTAGCCTCTGGGATCTCCCATGAAGCTTTTTTTTTTTTTTTGATTGATTTAGTCACTTCATTGTTGTTTTTTCTCCTTTGTTTGTTTCGTTCTTTTTGCCTCATTTTATGGGGAACCTAAACAAAGTTTTAAAAAAGATCTTTGCGAATAAGTAAATGTACAATACAATGCTTCTGCATACAAACTTCACAAAACGATTGATCTTGCTTGCCTAACCAAACGAATAGATCCCAATGTAGTACTTAAAGTGGAAACAAGAAAATTTCGTATTGTCACATGTCATAAACTTCTCAACATTATAATTAACAAGTTCTAAGCTATTAATCAAGTATATATATATATATATTGCATATATACATATAATTAAAAAAATTTTATTAATACATTGGTATGTGTGCCTATATCCACATCTTATAAAGAGAAGTTCTATATATATATATATATATTGTACATTGGATTGAAAATTTGCATTATAATACTAATTTCAGGTTTAAACTTTAAAGCATTTTTTCATCTATTAGCGATTGCTTCTTCATTAGTGTTAAAGAAAGTATAAATATTATTTCGATAAAGCATTTTTTTCAAACAGAAGAATATTATATGAACATTTATTCGAAATCTCATTTATCAGATCTTACATAAGTCAATTTTTTTTTCTTGCATAGTACATTTGATCTATACTTAACGTCTTAAAAAATATACACAAATTTTTTATTGCTTCCTAGTATGGACAATAGGCTTGACAATGTGTTTTTTTTTTTTTGTTTTAAATTTTAGTTGAAGTGAGAGAGCACTTCCCAATGGAGTACTCAAAATGTTTACCATTCAATCTAAAAATCAGAGGAACATTTCAATCAGGTTGCTTTTTTAGGACAATGAATGTCTTTATTTTGATAAAATCGATCACGTTAGTTACATAAAGGTTTATAATGAATGCATCATTTTGCTTGGCAGCAAGTTTAGTAATGACCATATATTATATATTTATTCTATATTAAACAACTTGAGACAAGTAGAAATTCACCCCAAAATCAAAACTTTGTTAAAACCTCAATGGCTTTAATATATATATATATATAT
>JBBYHO010000001.1:13896394-13909913 GCA_038382025.1 Adansonia gregorii | reverse complement strand
ATATATATATATATATATGAAAAATTTTCTGAATATTTGACTTTGTATGAAGGGAATGGTCTTTCTAACTTATGGTGCTATTTTTAATTTCTCCCCCCAAAAAATTGATCTTTAAGTAAAATTATCTTATTATAGAATTGTTAATAAAAACCTCTAAACTTAAAAGGGTAAAACGAAGAATGCATAGAACAATATCATACTTACTAAACTTTTGAGTGAGTTTTCATCCCGATTCTGTTATTCTACACTTGTGAAAACACTCAAGAACTGTGTGTGTATATATAAAACATAATCGATATTATATTGTAAAGGGTGAAGCCTATTCTTAATCCATTGCTTGATAACTTAAAACTTTTTAGTTTCAGTGTTCTTTTAGCTTCTTGGGAAATTTGAGGATAGTAGAGATTTAAATAGTGATCGTAATATAATATTATAATTTATCACAATTGATTACAATAATATATATTTTGTTAACAATTACGATAAAAGCGACGTGATCTAAAAATTTTATAATCTTAATTTAAATCCCAAATACAATTGGCTGATATTGGTGAAATTAAAAATATTTTTGCATGTTTTAGGTGCCCAGCTACACCTCATCGGAGTACAGAATTGACTTAGGTTCTTCCTCCGGATGCAAGAACAAGCTACCAAAGCGAGCAACAACTATAAGTACCACCACTCAAGAAAGGGTTGTGAATCGACGTGAGTAACCATCCCAACCCTAAATTTTATTAATTGTTTTAAATTCATTTATATAACTGTTGATTTGTGTTTCATTTTCATTTTTCATGCACATTTTATGGACTGTTATTATTCCTATTTTCAGCTCCAGACAAGAGGCATAGGGCTCCTTCACTGTATAATCAGTTCATCAAGTAATAGTGACTGTAATTTGATTATTAATTATATTCATTTTTTCATGGTTAATACATAGTTATAAATTAATAATCCCCTATCTTTTGAAAACCAAAAAATAAAAATAAAAAATGGGATATTTTTATAGAGAGGAGATTCAAAGGATCAAGCTGAACAATCCTGACATCACTCATAGGGAGGCATTTAGCACTGCTGCCAAAAATGTAAGTTTTGACGTTAATTTTCATCATCAAAAAGCAAGTAAACAAATAAAATATCATGTCGTTCATCAAATTTGAAGTATAATCTGATTTAATTACTAGAAATTAATCACTGACAGACTTTGGTTTATGTTTTATTTGGATCCTTAACTAAAGTGGGCACGCTTCCCTCACATTCATTTTGGACTGATGTTGGAGACTGACAAGCAACCTAAGCTGAATGACGTAAGTTCTAATTTCATTTAGAAGCAATGCAAGGCATATTATTCTCTTTTCGCTTGTTTCACTTTGCAAGAGTCCAGTTCAGTGATCTTGTCTATCCAATCTCACGGGTGTTTGCTGTCACTTGTGACCTTGAGCATTTGGTGTCACACCACATATTCAATGATTGTCACAAGTGGTATACTAAGCGCAAGAGTAGATGGGATCACAAGTGATACCAAATGCTTAGAAATCAGATAAACAAGATCATTGCACTGGGCCTTGGCACAGTTATTGTTGATGAAAGGCATAGTTCTTGTATCTGTTGCGGAAAGGGAAGGGCTCAATTCCATGATTAAAATGCTAAAGTTCAATTCGTGAATGAAAGCCTTGTTTTTTTTCTTACACTCCATATATATATATAGATAGCAGATGATCGTTGAAGCAGCCAACGACGAAGAAACATGAAATGAAAACCAGGACATCAAAAAAAGAAAAAAAAATCAATCTATACTTGAATTCATGCATCCTTAAGCTAGATTGTGTTGTGTTCTTTAAATTCATAATTGAACTGTTTCTCCAATTTTTTGTCATTTATTTTTAAAGTATTTCGGCTAATCATTAATGCTTCAATAAGCCATTGCTAATACCAACAACATTATTGATTTGATGAACATGCATGGGCATCTTCAATCTTGTGCTGATTCACTCGTTTCCTCTTTTTTTTTTTTTTCTCTCTTCAATGTTTCTGTGCAGGACTCGACTGAGCAGTTCCAACAGCTGCTTAAGTGAATAAATGGCTATTGATTCTCTAAGATCATTTTACTTATATATAGATATGATATTGAAATAAAAGGCTTGCATTATGAGGGCCGTATGCACTTAAATTTGTTTGTTTAAATGCGTTTGAACAATTTGCATTATCCATCGGTAATTCTATGTCATGATTGAAGTTATTATATGTTGACTTCAAAACTTTTCACCATGTTAATTCATTAGGATATTTCTATTTCTACATTATACTATCTTTGTTAAAGTTTGAAGCTCATTGAAAGATTGAGCATCTGATTCGATAGCTAATGCATGAATATTGTTCAAAGAGCTGGGTTCAAATTCTTTTTTTTTTTTTCCTTTCAAATTAAGAAACAAAGATTCGAACTCTCCTATTAACTAGAAATTCATCATTGAATCGAATTCTCTAATAAATTATTTTTGAAAAAACAACGGAAATTATGTTAAAAAAAATTATTTTGAGTTTCCACGTTGCCACAAAATTTTGTTTAGTTTTGGAGTGCATAGACGTACACATAATATACTAAAATATCAAATAGAGTAAAACTACAACAAACTACAAATTGTAGAGCCTATCCTATCCGATTCTTGAATAAGTCCACTTCTACATTGATATCATGGTATCTTTCTTTTCACTTTAACAAGGGTTACTTTTAATGGCATATTACTAGTATCCCAAAACCTAATTATAATGCCAAAATATTACGATTCACATCAACTTACAAAATTTAATTAGCCTCAAATATTGAATTTCATGATTTTATTCTACAAAAAATGACACTTATTTGTTTAACTTATAAAATATTACAAAGTTTAAAATTTAAAATTGTATTCATCTTAAAAATTTTTGTATGACGTAAGTGAAATATATAAAATAACAGGGAATTATATCACATTGTAATTCTTCAAAATCATTGACTAAAAAGGAATATATGCTTAAGATCAAATAAAAATGAACCATAATTTTTTTTTTCTGGGGCCTCCTTTCCTTTTTTTATTCATAGTATTATTTTCTAAGGAAAAAGGTATTTTCATACCATCGGTTCAATTAGTTTCTTTTAATTCTACCTTCTTTGAGCTAGTTCTTCCTTGACAAGTTCTTGTGCATGTTTTAATTAGTGTTTTTTTTTTAAACTCAAAATTTTATTAAAGCAAGAGTCCCCATTACCCAATTACGCCCGTTTGACAAAAAAAAACAAAAACAAAAACAAAAAAAAACAAATATATCTACCCAAAATTTTCGCACCAAAATAACTGCCCAAACAAGATACAGTCACGACCAGCCCATAAATCTCTCCTTCCGATCAACCCCTGCTCTCTATTTACTTTGTTGTTAATCTTTATCAACCTTATTAATGGTTGTTTGAGCTGGCTGATGATTTTCTGGTAAAGGAGGTAAGGAAGCTGGAGACTATACCTGAAATGGAAACACAAGCGTTGGGGCTCTAATACTTAAGTCAATGACGGCCTTCAAAGTAAAAATAACAAAGAAAAAGATGATGAAAGATGTACTACCGAATTTTTACCTTACATCAGGCCTTTCATACCTGAGTCACAGAGAATTTTGAGATGACTACCCTCCAATCAACTGTAATAATTGCCTGCCGGCATTTGTTCAACAAAGTTAATTATAGATATGTATTATTTACTTTAAAGAGTACAACTGATGGTCTCATGTTGATTGAGGCTTTGGGCTTGATTTTATATTAGGCCTTAGCCTTATATAATGTGGGTATAAAGTATCTAATCTCTTATATAAAAAAAAAATCACAAACTATCATTGAAGATGTTCTAGAGGGTCTGGCCTCCAAATTTTTGCACTAACTTAATGCAATTTAAAAAAAAAAAAAAATCAGATTCAACAATTCAATGTTCTCAGAAAACCTCCAATGCAAACTTGAGGGTCTAACTTAGTAGCATTTGAATCTGAATTGAGAACACCAAGAAGTACAAGAACCTAAAGCCACCGTATTATTAGAGTTTCTCAAAATTCCCCACAGGCACAGCCAGCTGATCCAAGTTTACTGCAGGTAGAACCATAATATGAAACCTTTAAAAATTCAGGTTTAGATGGAAGCCCAAGTCGAAATGGATTGTAATTAGTGATGAAATTTGGTGGCGAATATAGAATTAATTTTAGAAGGCTTGAATTATTGGAAAATTAGTTTTAGTTGCTCTTCAACAAGATTATACATTGGAGAAGTTAAGGGTGCAACTACAGTGGCCTCTGTTCTATTAAATTTATCTTTAATATTCAAATTCTATTAAAAAATTATTTTTTATCAATAATGATTGTTCAGAGAACTTATTTTAATGGTTTTTTAAGGAAATATATTCAGTAAAAAGGTATTAATATATAATTATCATACGTAATTTCAACTAACTACTTTTTTTATTTATAATAATATCTATCAATAATAATATGTTCCACATCATTTTTTAGTATTTAACTTAAGTGTCACATGTATATCTGCTTTTGCGATTTCGTTGTTGATTTACTTTGATGATTTCATCTTTTGATACTATTATTATTCAATTCCTTTTTGTTTCTCACATATTCCCAATTGAAAGAAATGCCAATATTTTTTTATAATTTAATTGATCATTGAGCCACATAATTTGTGTTCCTATTCTAAAAACAATAATATTATTTATATTTTTTTAACTTTTTTATGCATATCTAGTATCTCCTATTTCTTTTTCATATTTTTTTTGAAATTTTGATCAACATCATAAAGTAAAGTTTAATTTCCTTATGAAATATTAATATCTTCTCTATATTTGAGTTTTAAAGACTTTATTGTAATAGTGGGATAATATTAAACTATGTGCACATGTTTAAATAACTAAAACTAATACACATTTTAACACAAGCTAGTTTATTTAATATTTTTTTTATAAAAACGATCACAACAGAGAATAAGGTAAGAGATATAGAAATCAACTGAATTAAATAATGAATTCAAACTTATTTAATATATGACAAGTGCCATTAGCAACAAAAGCAATCAAGTGTAAATGCCTTTTGATAAATTATTATTTTATTATATATAAACCTGTTCAATGATTGATACAATCATCAAGTTTTATATTTTTGTTTTAGACTAGTCTGACTCAATTCGAAATAATAATTTTAAATTAAAATAACCTATTTTTATTTAAATTTAATTATAAAATACATAAATCTTAATAAAATATATTTTTTAATATGATGAATAATAATTCTGGCTTAAATAGACGGGTTTGGCATATTAAATAAGGGTCTGGGCTTGAGATTTTAAAAAAATTTGAACCGCGACCCAATCCGACCTATGAGCAAGTTTAATCATATATAAAATATAAATTAATTTTTTAATATTTAATTAAATTATTATGGTATTAATATTTAATATTTAATTGATTTTTGATAGAGTATTATCTATTATGGCTTTCATATTTTTTAATTTATCTTATTATTTCGTTATACTATTATCATACTCTAATTATTATTACTTGAAACAATAATAATAATATTCAAAGAAGTATTTAAAATTTTACTATTAACATATATAGACTCTCAATATATAATGAATTTGACTAATTAAATAAAAAATGTGATAAACAAATGATATTCTTTTCTGACAATGTTTTTAAAGCTCATGGTATAAATAATAAATTATTATTTTATCATATATAGACTTGTTTAAGGGTCATGCTACCCATCTAGCCTAATCGAGCTTGGGCTCGGATTCTCATTTTTTTTGTTTTAGGCTAACCCGATCCAATTTAACTTACTAATTTTAAATTAAAATAACATATATTTTATTTAAATTTAATTATAAAATATATATAAATATTAATAAAAAATATTTTTAATATGATAAACAGTAATTCTGGCTTAAACAAGCAGGTTTGAGCATATTAAATAAGAGCTTGGGCTTGAAATTTTAACAATATTCGAGCAGCGGCTCGGCCTGACCCATGAGCAGATTTAATCATATATAAAATGTAAATTAAGTTTTTAATATTTAATTAAATTATATATGACATTAATATTTAATATTTAATATTTAATATTTATTTCTGATATAGTATTAAGTATTATTACTTCTATATTTTTTTTAATTTATCTTATTACTTTATTATACTATTATCATATTTTAATTATCATTATCTTAAAATAATAATAATAATAATAATAATAATAATAATATTCAAAAAATATTTAAAATGTTACTACTAACATATGTAAACTCTCAATATTTAATGAATATAACTAATTGAATTAAAGAAAATGTGATAAATGGCTGATACACTTTATGGATGTTTTCAAAGCTTATGATATAATTTATTTTAGGTAAATTATTTATTTTATCATATATGGATCTCCTCAAGGGTCGAGATACCTACCCTGCCTAGGTTCTTAGATTTTTGTTTCAAACTAACTCGACCTGACTCAGAACATTGATTTTAAATTAAAATAATATATTTTATTTAAATTTAATTATAAAATATATAAATATTAATAAATATTCTTTAATGCCATGAATAGTAATTATGACTTAAACGTGCGAGTCTAGGCACGTTAAATAAGGGCCTCGGCTTGGGATTTTAAGAAAATTTGGATTGTAGCCTGGCCTGACCCATAAGCAAGTTTAATCATATATAAAATATAAATTAAGATTTTAATATTTAATTAAATTATTAAAAGAAGATTAAAATAAAATTGATAATTAAAGTTTTTAATTTATAAAAAAATTAATAATAGTTTTATAATATTTCTTTTTAGTATTAAATTGGGTTTAGGTCCGGGTTCGAGTCAGGCTCAAATTTAGGTTTTTTTAGGTTCTCGAGTCCTTTTGAGTTCAAGTTTCTTCGGGTTCGGATTTTTTTGGGATTTGAGTCATTTCGGGTTCAAGTTTTCTCGGGTTCAGGCTGTTGACTTTTTGGTCAAATAGGATTTAGTTCAAGTTCAGACTCAAGTGCTTTTTGAGCGGATTTTCGAGTTCGAGTTCATTTCTCACCTCTATAAAATACCATTATTATTATTATTATTATTTCAAAATAATGAGATTTTGATCAAAATGTGCAATCATGGTTAAAAAATCGAAAATTTATGAACCGCTTAAAATCGTCAAAAAAATAGACAACCAAAAAATCCGAAAAAAAAAAAGAGACAATAGTACCAAAATTTACTTGAGTTCTATTATCTTTAGGCTTTTTTCAATCCACTTTGTAACCCAATTTTTTTTTGGGCTTTCACAACCAATTTCAGTAACCCATTTGTAAACCCAAAGTTCCAATTTCTCTAACGCATTTTAAACTAAACCCAAAATCACAACCCCACATTCTTTAACTCATTTTGGCATCTTAAGTTTGAATTTTTAATTTTATTGTTATAATTCATAAACTTATAGTAGAATTTTACATTGTTTATATTATTTATTTTTATTTATTTTTAATTTTTTAATTTTTTATTTTCAATTTTTGTTAATTATTTTTATTTTTAAATTTATTTTTATTCTTAAATTGTCCAATTCAATCTACTAAACCAAAAATAAAAAATTTAATCGATTCAACTTCCGGTTCAATATTTATTCCTTGAATTCTCCGAAACCAATGGTCAATGTGTACTAATCCTTTCCTGCAATGCAAATGTGCATTTACATATGCTTTTTATTTTATGCAGTTATTAAACAAAATAATGTAACAGAATCAATAGATTTTACTTTTAAGATGATATTTTAAAAAAATTAATATGCTGCTTCTTTTTGAATTTGGTAAAAAAAAGTACATTAAACACAAAAAAAATATTTTTAAAATAATAATTAAATAATTCATAATCAATATTTATAGACTATAAAGACTGCTAATCGAATCATTATTTATATTTTACTAAAAGATTACTATTCAATCAAAATATGAGGTAGATAATATCAATGCACGTTGTTGGATTTTTCTGCGTTCTTAAAATATTTCAATGTGATCTTTTAGTTAATAAATTTGTATTAAAAATGTAATATAATGAAATATTAAGTTTGAATGATACATATAAATAAATTATTTTGGCTATGAAAAAAAATTGAACACTAATTTGATTATCTATACTATATATAAGGAAGTGATTAAATTAGTATCACAAAGTAACATAAACTTAATTAGTAAAATTATTAAAAAATCGAAATAAAACTTAAATAATAAATAAAATTAGGTATATTTTTTCATTTTATATCTTTTTAAAACTATTCACTACTATAGAAGCTAAGGGTTTTTTATACAAATATAACATCATTAAAATGGTAAATAAAAGAAAATTATTATATTCGTATAAGAAGCCAAAAAATGCCTATATCTAATAAAAATCACTTAGTTTATTTATTTTTTGACAACGCCCACCTAGGTTTCCCATATTCTAGTGTATATTAAAGTTTTTTTTTTCTATTTTAAAGCATCTCAAATTATTCTAAATTATTAAATTATTTTATATCAAATTTTTATAAACTTTGATGTCGAATGCATGGCACAGCTCAAAGCTAATTTATTTATTTAAAAAAACTGTTAATTAATTTTACTGACGTTAGTTAATATAATATTTTAAAAAATATAATTAATAAATTATTTTTTTAAATTCAATAAAAATAATGTATTAACCTAAATTAATAATAAAATAAGTCTTAATCGGTGCATAGAAGCACCTGTCAAACAAAACCTTTATTTAATATTACGACGGTAGTACATGCATACCACTAGCAACAAAAGTAGCAATTCTCACAAGAATAAAAACAACGATAATAGCGGCATTGATTATTTATTCTGATAGCGTGACCTAAACGGAACATAAAAGCAAGCAAACCATTATTTGGGCTTACAAAACTTCGATAGTCCCATGATTGGAAACCATACGGACCTTTTACCATCATTTGCAAGTCCCAGTGAGAGGAAGACCAGCGGAGAGGCAAACGCCGCTGCAACAGTCTTTGGCTTGGAAGACAAAGCACATCTGCTTCCTTTTGAGGCAGTTTTCAGCAGGTTGTCTGAGGACCATGAAAATGTTGTCGAAAGGGTTCCTAATTGTTAGCCGCCGCGACAGCATCGTTAGTTTCCTTGTCAGCGTCGTCCAGGAAGGTCGAACTAACCTCATTACGACCACCCAATGCAGCTGGAGCCATCATGGCGACCACTGCCATTGCAGCGAAGAGAAAAGCTAACTTCTTGCAGTACTCGTTTTCTTTTCCTTTTTTTTTTGCTAGTAATGGAAATAGGTTCTTGTATGGTGTGTCCTTGCTGGAAGTCCTTCCTTTTTATAGGCACTCTGTTACCAATGGGATACATGAGTTAGTTTTAATTATTCAACATATGTTTATATGCATAATAAATTAGTATTTATTTCACAATTATATTAGAATTTTTAAAATTTATAATATGTAAAAAATATACCCAATATAGCATGAAATTTATTTAAATAAATTAATAATTATAATTAAAATGCTTCAAATAACAATTAAACATACTTTGTCATGTATTTTAAAATTGTTCTTATATTTTTTTTTAATATAACAAAAAATTATGGGTATTATTCTATCTTATTAATACGTTACATTATAATGCAAATTTACTATCTTAAAAAGCATAACAAAAGATTTAAAATAAATGAGTTTTTTTTTCTTTCTTAGCCCAAAAGAGATATTTTCATCAATAGGAGGTAAAGAAAAAACAGATCAATAGCTACCAGGATAGCTAATATTAAATAAAATAATAAGTTAATATACAATTAAATAAAATGTTATATCTTATCCTACCAGTCAATCCAAATATAAAGATTAGATCTTTTAATTGAATTTTTTAAATTATATAATTTTATGCCTTATCTTACTTGTCAAGAATATAATTATCACCGTAAACATATATTATCAAGTACTTTTGCGCCTTGTAAACATATATAATCACGTTTCATTGTATTTATATTGTGATAAGTTAATAATCTGTTTTATGTAAATTTAGATACATTATTTATCTATTCATGTCTTATTAATATTATCTTTAACTTATAATAAAACATAAAAGGTAATTAAGAATAAACAATTTGTTTCCTATTTTGCAAATATGGATTAATTTTGCTCATCTATAAATTATAAAAAATAAATTAAAGATATAATATAATTAAATGATAATTAATATTAATACACATATAAAGAATTTTTAATATTCATTATTGGTTAGACTTTCACTTATACTAAACCCTCTTATAATTATATTACAAAGTAATTATAATAAAAATCTATATTTAAAATTATTTATATCTTATAAAGTTTTTTTTTTACTTTTGACAGATTTTATGTTAGTGCTATAATTTTGTGCTATATTTGTGTTTTATTTATTCTTGTATCGTGTCCAAAATTGTTAGGTTTAATTAGCATTATTTAAATAACTCTTAATTTATATCATGTTTATTTTATATAAAATTCCAACATGTACGTATATTTGTATTGTGGTTATGTTATTTTTTGTGTCATGTCATATATGACAGTATTCAAATAACCCTTATGTGTCGTATAATAATTTGTTATTTTTTAAAAATAATGTTATATTATTTTTGGTTTTTATAATATTGAATAAAAAATTATTATATTGATAAATTATTGGTAAAATTAAAATACTGAATATTAATATGAGATGAATTGGTGTAAGTAAAAATTTTAAAAATTTTGAGTGTTAAATCAAAAGAAAAAATATTATAATGTTTAAATGGTAAAAAAAGAACTACGTTAAATGATGTTATAAGTTATAAGTTAGTTTTGATATTATCTTAATTGTTTTGTATATAATACATATAATTAATCAAATTCATATATTTGTATTATATTTATGTTATTTTATTTTTATATTTCACTTTAAAAATTATCTTTAAGTAGAAAATAAAACTAAAACAACACAGGGTTCAAACCCCAGTATATATTATCTTATGCTTACAAATTTTTTATAAAATATTTCATAGCTACTATTGATTTATAACCGCAAAGAACACAGTTCAATTGTACATTATTCTTCATTAATTTTAAAAGATTAATTACATAATTTCTGATATGATTATAATTAATCAGATTATAATTTTTTATGATCAAATTACATATCATCCAAAAGCTAATTGATTACTTTTTTTCAAGATTCAATAGTCATTAAAATTCTAGTTAAAGCCTTTTCAATCATTCAAAAACTAATAGTAATAAACAAAATAATCTTTTTTTAATATTTATTTATTTATATATATATATATATATTTCGATCATTTGATTCTTTCTTTAGCTAACTATTTAATCAATAATAAACCTTAAAGAAACCGGTAAATTTAATTGTAATAATTAAAACTATAAAGAGTTTTCCTCCTTATTGACAATTTAACTACTTCTTTAGTGACTAAAATAAGGGCCCGTAATTAAATATTGCCAACTACAAATTTGAGTTACCTCTCTTTTATAAAGAGGAGTTTGGGGCGGGATCAGATTAGGCTGTAACTTGATTTTTTTTTTAATTTTTTACTTTAATATGATTTGGTTTATAAATTTATTTTATTATTTTAAAAATATTAAAATATTATTTTTATAATTAAATTTAAATAAATAATATATTTTTATTAAATATAAAGTGATTTTAATTTAATTGGATCGACTCGAATAAAAAAAAAACTTACATCTAAATTTAGCTCAATTCGAGTAAAGCCTATCAGAACTGATCCTCAATCATGTATACTTTTATAGAATAGCTCCTGATATATATGCTTTTAGCCTTTAGGTTTCCATCGAAGAAGAAGAAAAAAAATTCAACGGCCTTTGAATATCATTAACACGGCAAGTTTAATGTATATATATATATATATATTTCTATTTAACTTTTTTTTATATATTTAATAATTTATATTGCATTTATATTACATGATTGATGTTAAAATTTAAAAAACACTCAACATTTATTCACTAAACCCTTTCGATCCAGGATTACTTTCTTTATATTGAACTTTTCTTTTCCGATGATGTTAGTATACTCTTGATCTTTCTTGTAGATGCTTTTAATCAGACTTCATATATATACATATCTATAAGCTAATTAAGTAATTAGCCATATTTGAAAGTAAAAGATACAAATTTATGTAAATTTATAAGAGCTTAAATTATATTATGATGATCTTGTAAAGTTATTTTTTTAGGCACCCAATAAAAATATTCTATGTCATATATTTTTAAAGAGCTTTAATTAATATCATACACCTTATTTCACTACATTAATTTTTCTCAACATTTTAATATTAATAATTTTAAATCTTTGCGTTAATTAATTAAATAAAAGATGAAGCAAGTTTTTTGTGCTTACAAAAATTTACTTTTGTCTCTTTTTAAGGTCTGAAATTAGGGTTTAGTGTTTAATATTAGGGTTTTGAATTTAAGATTTTGTTATTTGGATTTAGGGTTCAAGTTTAAGATTTAAAGTCTAAAACTTAAGATTTAATATTTAAAATTTAAAGTTTATGATTTAGGATTTCATATTTTGGATTTTAGATTTAGGTGTAAGATTTCATGATTGTATAATATTATTTATGATACTATAAAAAAATACGAAGTATCATATTTTTATTGGGTGCCTAAACAATGACTTTTTAAAGATAATTGTAATGTAAATTAAATCCAATTTATAATATTTTTAAAATTTTATATATTAAATATGTAATTAATTTGAAAAAAAAACTATAAAAGATGAGCCTTTTATCTGATCACGAAACTCAAGCAGGTTTGGATGCACCAATAATTTCTTCACGACGAAATTAAAGACGAACCCACAGTTCCAAGTTGCAATGCTCACCTTAAGGGCAGCTGTAATCCAACAAAGGGAGAAGGACATTAAGATTAAAGAACGCGCCTGTAATACCCAGCCCAAAGCCCAAAAAGAAATATTTAAATTAGTCCATGCATTTATTAGAAAAAAAAATAAAATAAAGCTCTAAGTTGTAACAGTCAAAAGTTTTATTAGAAACAAATTGAAAAAAAAAAACCTCAAAGAACAAAAAAACTCGGGTTTTCAAATTTGAATTGCGATCAAAGGTGTAAGGTAATATTTTAGTATAATCTCTTTTAATTTTGTATTTTTAGTTGGTTGTTTACAAAACTTAAGTTTTAGTTTTAACATTCTTTAAGTTTTAAATTATTTTGACATTATTTCGATGACTTTTTGATGAAATAGTGGGTACTAATAGAAAGATCTTTTCGAGATCTTTTTAACAGTCTGTGTGACATTTTATTTGGTTAAATGTTTTAGCAGTTACAAATTTTTGAAGTTCATTAATTTTGGGTTTTCAATAGTTATAACCAGCTAAATTTGGGGCGCTAGAATACCATTTTTCTGCTACTATTTTTGTCAAAAATTAGATGGTTTTCATAGTACAAAATGTGATCTTTCTAGTGATATAAATATCTTGACCA
>JBBYHO010000001.1:13839701-13856439 GCA_038382025.1 Adansonia gregorii | reverse complement strand
TTCCGGATGACTTTTATTTGCTGCAAATAACCTTAAGCGGCAACTCCTGGAAATGGACCATTGACAAAGATATGCGCCGCCTCGCACCAAAATCTCCTCTGATTTGCCTTCTGCACAACTCTTTTTTTTTTTTTTACCTCTTGTCCTACTGCTCCTGTCGCCATTGAGACATTGATTTAGCAACTTCTAGTTTTTTTAATGAACCATTTGAGCATATTAAACTGCATGTCTTTGAAGATATCAATGAAGAAAGCCGAACATAGTCTGTTTTGCCGAAGACAAACTCCCCTAGTATCCAATATATATATATATATATATATATGTATGTATGTATATATGTATAAATGTTCAAATTCAAGTCTTTCCAGCAAAAAACGATGCAAGGAATTTGCCCAAATGGGGAATCCTTGTATAAATGACAAATGGAATAGCTATAGCAGTTTGCTCGGATGGCCATAGTTTCTAATGACAACATATATATAAGTGACCAGAACCTATCTGATCTCTACACAGTACTCATTTAAACCAAATTCTTCAGCTCTCATTCAGTTCATAAAGAAAGATGGTTTGTTGCTCAATGTGGCTATCTCAAAGCCTTTGCTTCCTTTTGGCCTTCTTATTCTTTCAAGTTAATTCTTCACCGTAATCCTTTCTTTCATCTCCTTCACGTTTTTGCCTTCCTGAACATAGTTCTGCTTTACTCCAGGTCAAGAACAGTCTAGCTATTTCCATCGACTCTGGAGCCTGCAGAGATACTTATCTCATTCCCAGGACAATATCCTGGAACCAAAGTACAGATTGTTGTTCCTGGGATGTTGTCACATGCCATAGCATGTCGGGTTTTTTGATTGGCCTTGATCTCAGTTGTAATCCACTTACAGGCCTTCTTTCATCCGACAGCAGTCTCTTCCTCCTTCAGGATCTCCAATAGCTTAACCTTGCTTATCTCAATTTCGGAGGTTTTAAAATTCCTTCTGAATTTAGCAATTTGAGGAGTCTAACCCATCTCAATCTTTCTCATACAGTAATCCATTGTTTGTTTGCAGAGCTAATTTCTCTTTTGTCAGAACTTATTTCACTTGATCTCTCAAGCAATTCTTCGGTGCTCAATAACCATCATTTTAACATGATTATGCATAACCTGACAAAATTAGAAACTCTTTTCCTTGACCTTGTTGAAATGTCTTCGGTTTGGTCCAATTCCTTTCAGAACTTAACTTCCTCATTCAACAGCTTGATTCTCTATAAATGCCAACTACAATGGAGATTTCCAAGCAAAGTTTTCAGCCTTTCATATCTTAAAAACATCACTTTAAGCTATAATGAAGATCTCACTATCTACCTAAATGAAACTGGAGTACTCACCTTAGGTTGTTGGACCTTTCAGGAACAAGTATTTCGGGCGAGTTAGCTTAGTCAATTGGAAATCTTGTGAACTTCGAAAAACTTGGCCTCTCTTCTTGTCAGTTCACAGGTTCAATCCCTTCATCTCCTGGAAACCTCACAAAACTCATTTTCTTGAATTATTCATTTAACAACTTTGAAGGCCAAATTCCAGATGTTTTTGGGAGCCTCAACAAACTAAATATGTTGGATTTTTCTTATAACAGTTTCCTTGGATTATTGCCATCATCAGCATTTAACCTCACTGGACTTACTTATATGGACTTGACAAATAATCACTTAGGGGGTCATCTTCCATACAACATCAGTGGGCTTTCAAATCTAAAAGATCTTTTATCTGCAAACTTGCTTCATGGCAGAATTCCAGGTTGGTTGTTTAGTCTACCATCTCCGCAGCTTTTATACCTTGAGTCTAAAAAACTGACTGGTCCTATGGACTCCATTCCAAAGCCTAATCTAATCAAATTTTTTGATTTGTCAAAGAATAAAATAAATGGACCGACTCCAAGTTTTTTTTTTTTTTTTTTTGTATCTTGTTAACCTTGATTATCTTGATCTTTCATCAAATAATTTGAGTGGCAACATTCAGTCTTGCATGCTTTCAAAGTTTAGAAAATTGGAGATGCTTGATGTTTCAAATAACAGCTTATTATCCCTAAGTAGATGCAGCAATCATGCCAACTATACAGTCCCCCGGCTACGTCGATTGTCTTTCTGGTCTGGCAACTTACACCAATTTCCAAGAAAGGAACGAGTTTGGAAGGCTTGGACCTTTCTAATAACAAAATTTAGGGTTCCATTTCCAAAGAGGAAGCTGAAGGGTGGGAGAGTTTGATCTTTTTGAATCTTTCTTCCACTTTGTTGACCATTGTAGAGCAGTTCCTGGGAAGAATAATCTTCTGACTCTTGATCTTCGTTCAAATTAGCTTCGAGGGCCACTTCCAAATCCATCACGGAGTATACTGTATCTCTGCATTTCAGAAACTGAATTGACTGGAGAAAATTTGAACGAAGATCAAATCCCATAGTCGTTGGGAAAATTTTCAGCACTTGAATCATTAGATCTTTCGTCAAACAAGATCGAAGGAACGATCACTTCGGAATTAACAAACGTGATATTCCTTGAGGTGTCAAATCTTCCTCAAACAATCTTGTGGGACCGACACCTCGAGGAAATCAGTTCAATACTTTCTCAAATGATTCCTACGAGGGTAACTCAGGGCTATGTGGATTTCCATTGTCGAAGCAAGTTGGCAACGATAAGAAACCAGGATCACCTCCATTATGGTTGATGAAGATGATAACTATCCAACAGCATTTAACTGGAAATCTGCAGTGATGGGTTATGGAAGTGGACTCGTGTTTGGCGTAAGCATGGGATACATTGCATTCACAACTGGAAAACCACGGTGGCTGGTGAGAACAATCCAAAAAGCTTGAGGGATTAGAAGAAATAAGCAAAAATAACCAATATGCTTAACTAGGTGAGTTATTCCATATAAAATTATAAGCTAGTTTTCAAAGTTTGATAACTGATTTCCAATAAAATATTGAATTCTGTTTATCTTTTTCCTACAGTAATAAATTGATGCCCGCAAAAGCTTGGGGTTCTCTACTTCTATAGGCTCTGATAAACAGTAAGCCTGAGCTTTTCTAGTTTTTAAGCGCATCCCATACTGTTGTTTGGCTTCAGTTTTTCTTTCAGTGCTCTTCTAGACGTTTGAGTTCTAATGCTAGGGACCAATGTTACTCGATTTAAATATGAATATTGAATATAATTATATATTTGATATGAATATATTTAATTTTTATTAAATTTTTATGTAATTAAAAAATCTTTAAAAAATCATATCACAATACTTATATTCGTTTATGTGTTGGATATGAGTATTTCATTATAAACATTAGACATTTGTTTGCCTCTGAAAGTGCATGGCATGTAGATTGAACAATGTTCCTTATTAGATCGGATACAAATGATTTCTTAATTGTTCTTCATGTAAGAATTTGGTACTCTACTCCAATGCACAAAATCTTTTTTAAATTTCTTCAAAAGTTAGGATTGTCTGCTTAATTTGCATTAGGCTGAACTTGTACAAGATTTTTTTTTTCAATTTGAAATAATTCAGCTTAAATTATTATTTATTAAAATATTTTTATTTAAATTTTAATTATATAAATATATAAATATTAATATAAAAATAATATTTTAAAATTTTTATGACTATCTTAATTTTTTTAATTGATTTAGACTCGACTCAAGTAAAAGTGCAAAAAAAATTCAAATAGCAACCTTGACTCGACGTATGGATAACTCTACACTAAACTTGTTCATCGGTCAAGTAGGCCACCTGTCCTAATTAGCTCGATCTGTATTTAGTTGGATCTAGACAAAAATTTTTGTAATTTGAGTTGAAACAGTAAAAATCAATATTTAAATAATAAAAATATTTTTATTTAAATTTAATATTAAAATTATTTTAATTTTTTTAAATAAAAATATAAAATTTTAAACTAAACCAACGTAAATATAAATTAAAAAAAAATTGCACCACGCGTCGATTCAGTCAAGAAAACCCCTAATCTACACCTTATTTATGAAATTAGTTGCACCGTTCAATTTCACGGCTAACTTAAAAAGGCAATGTATGTAATGCTGACATACTTAAGCTTCGCAGTTTCATTGTTACTTATTTTCTTTTATTTTAAGAGGCATAAAAACTCAAATGATGGGAAGTCTAAAGGGTCTGGTGGACTTCCTCAAGTTTGATTTTTAATAAAAAGTTTTCAGCATTGGTTTAACTCCGAAAACCGTTCGTAAAATGTTTAAAATTTATAATTTATATAAATAAAATATTTTGTAAAATATTTTAATAATAAAATTAAATGTGTGATTATAATTTTTTTAATATTTTTATCTAAAAATAAAAAGTATAAGTATAATATCAAATTTTAATAAATTAAAGTATAATAATAAAATTTAATATTTAATTATAATATAATGATATTCAGATTATTATAGTATGCCATCCGTTGTTTGTTTTTAAATTTAAAAAAATTAAATATTTTTTATATTTTTATATTTTAAATATATATTAAAAATATATGATAATTTTTTTAATTTTTTTAAAGATTAAAAATTACTGTTACTATACATGCTATAATAATCGAGATCCATAACAAATACCCTTCTCATTAATAACTTTGATTTTTTTTTTTTACTAACCTAACAAGAGAAAACCACCCTGTAATTTAATGTCATCATTGTACAATCTACTATGTCAGATTTCCTTTTCTTTCTTTCGTTTTGTTCCATTTTCCTGTTTCCATTCGAATTCTATCCCTTGTTTTTCTCCCCAATAATCTCCCAGATCCAACTTTTTTCTATTTTTTTATCCCTTGAAAAGTCTTGATTCAAAATCATAGACATTGCTTTTAACTCCAAAAGCAATTACTACCCTTTAAAGCAGCAACCTTTCTTACCAACCAGACCATCCATGGCTTCCTCTTTCTTCACGTTGCTATTCTTTCTTCCCCTTTTATTTCTCGAACCTCTGTTTTGCCAAGCCAATCTCCACCAGTCCAAAACCTTTTTGAAATCATCCCTTCTTTCCCAACCATTAACCAATGACACCATCCCACCAACGCTTTATTTTGAAGTCACCAAACCCATCAATGTGCCAAACACCAAGCCCTGTGCCCTCTCTGTTCTGCAACATGAATTCGGCTACACTTATGGGAAACCTCCTGTTTTGGCAGACTACAGCTTTCCATCCGATTGCCCATATCAGGAATTTTCCAGGATAGTCCTGGAATGGAATGCTACATGTAAAGGAAGGCAATTTGACAGGATTTTTGGAGTTTGGTTGTCTGGGGTGGAGCTTCTCAGGAGCTGCACAGCTGAGCCCAGAGCTACTGGGATTGTTTGGAGTGTCAAAAAGGACGTAACGAGGTACTCCTCTTTGCTTTTATTGAGCAAGACTCAAACTTTTGCTGTTTATATGGGAAATCTTGTTGACGACACTTATACTGGTGTTTACCACGTCAATGTGACTCTCTATTTTTATCCTGCGGTGGAAAAAACGAATCTGTTTGAGGGAAACTTGAAAAATTTAGGCTGTGGGGCTGGTTCTAAGGCTGATTTAATCATACCCTTTTCGCGTGATTTGCCATTGAATGATGGATTGTGGTATGAGATTGAGAACTCTACTGATGTTAAAGTAAAGGAATTTGATATTCCTCAGAATGTTTACCGAGCTGTATTGGAAGTATATGTGTCTTTTCATGAGAATGATGAGTTTTGGTATGCAAATCTTCCCAACGAGTATATTGCTGCCAATAATCTTACAGGTTATGCAGGGAATGGACCTTTTAGGGAAGTCGTGGTTAGCTTAGACGGTGAATTGATTGGTGCTGTTTGGCCTTTTACCGTGGTTTACACAGGAGGAGTCAATCCTCTCTTGTGGCGACCCATTAGTGGTATCGGTTCATTTGATCTTCCTACTTATGATATAGAAATTAGTCCATTTTTGGGGAATTTATTGGATGGGAAAAAACACAAACTCAGTTTTAGTGTTACAAATGCCTTGAATGTGTGGTATATTGGTGCCAATCTACACCTATGGTTAGATGGTAAGAGCGCAAAGACTGAAGGGAAGCTTTTGCAACATCTCGTTGCTCCTCTTGATGTCTCTTCTGTGTTGGATTTTAAGGGTTTAAATGGAACATTTGTCACGAATACAACCCGGTTCATAACCTCGACTGGATGGGTCAAGTCCACTTATGGGACAGTCACAACCAAAGCCATTCAAGATTTAAATTATAGTAACTCCATGCTGTTGGGCAAGGATGGAAATCTGCAGATTGTGAATCAGACGATCCATTTTGATGATAGCGTTTATGCGAAGTTCCCAGACTCTAATGTCAAATCAAAGAAATCAATCAAGAGGTTTCTTTTATACTTAAGCTCTGACTATGCTGATCAAGGAAATGGAACTTCTTTGTCTGTAGATAATGTCACATTGGGGTTTAATGAGAAGAAGTTTAAAGGTGTTGAGGCCAGCTCGCCTAGCAGTTCACTCAGAAATTTGCAGAAGGGCAACGGTGTTATGGTTATAAAGGACAACCTGGTTGTCAGTGGATTGGGAAGTACCAAACAAACATACAATTACGACGGTAGGAAATTTTGCTACTCTAGGAACATAAGCAGCTCAAACTACACCATTCTATATGATGAAGTGGAAAACACATGCAATAGAAGAGCAAAATCTCATTTTGGATATGGTCTTAGCAGATGGTGGGGTTTTCCAGCTCGAAGAGCATTTCTAGCATCTCATTTAATCGATCCAAATGGAAATTATCAACTTGACTCCTTTGATTATTGACTTGCTTTATGTTGAGTTCTCCAATTAGATTTTTCAAGATTCGTGCATGTGGATGCTCCAAATAAATTGTAAGCGTTTCCATTGTAAATACTCCTGTATGCTTTTCTTTTTCACTTTTTATTGCAGTTGAATGAACTTAGATGTTTCTTTTAACTGGACTTTTATTTTGACCCTTCATCCTAAAACCTAGCTTTTATAATATATTACGAGACTTGCACCGCTGGATAGTTTATAACGGACTTTGTTCGGTTCCTACAAAGTACAATTTTGCAACTGAATGCCATTTCTAGTCTCCCAGATTCAAGTTCTAAGTATATCCAGAGACTTATGGTGTACTATTCTTCTATCCCTTGACTTTATACCTTGTTCAAAATTCTCTTTGAATTAAGGGCTTTAGGAATAATCTAGTTGAAGTAAAAATTTCCGATCATTCATCTTTGCCAATCTGATAATTTTGCTCAGGCTACATTAAGAGTATGTGGCACCGCTTGTGCAAGTGGCAGATATACGCAAAATCATGGAAAGGTCCTTTCTCTAACATAGCCAAAATATGTTTTCTGCATTTCCTTTTGTCATCAATATTCTTTGTCAAAGATAATATCTTTCATTTATGTATTTTTAAACTTGGTTTTTGCTTGTGCCTAACTTGGTTGTGCATATTCTCAGATCATCAATCCGAAGTTCATTAGTTAAGTATATTATTAAGGCAATGTATCTTCTTCGTAATGGTTGCTGCATGAATGCCATTAGATGTCTGTAACATGTTCTTTTTGAATGGGTGAAGAAACATTGCAAACCAGTAAAATAGAATGTAATAAAGAGGTGGCGGAGAGGAAGATTGGAGCAGTCCCTGGAAGATAAGTACGGTAGTAGGTGGTAATAATAAAGGTGGTAAATGACTAAGATGGTGAAGGTTAAAGTGGTTTTAGGACTTCAAAGGAAAAGTTTTAGATAATTCTTTTAAAACTATAAGTTTGCCAAGAGATGCCCAAAAATAGAAAAATGAAACGTTGAAATCTTTATTTATAGTCTCTCCGAGGAAAGTTACAAAAATAGTGAGTTGATATATAAGTTACCGAAGTAGTGGGTTGAGGTGATTGTGAGAAGTTACTCCTTGAGGGGTGTTTCAGTAACATAGAGTAGACATTGGTTGTATGACAACATGCTTAAAAAATGTACTGCCTGTGAAATGAAAAAGAAAGATAGTACTTTTATTCTAGGAAAAGATTAAGAAAAATAATTATTAACAATTTTCATATCTAAGCCTACAAATCATGCTCTCCAAGACATTCAAGACATGGAGAAAATCCAGAAATTTTGCCAACCTTTCAGGGTTAACTTCACGGTCTTTATTACGTAAAACTTACCTTACTAGATAATGTTATTGCCAAAGAACATTATACCCAATTAGTTTTATCAAAATACTTCTGTCAAAATATTTATACTAAAGCATTTGTACCAAACTATTTATCGAAAATTACTTTTATTAAAATACTTATATTAAGATGCTTATGTTATATTCTCAAATATTTGTGTCATATGTTATTAATAAAAAATAACCATCTACAATGTCTCGCTGGAACGCATTGTCCCAAGAGATTTTCTTGTAATTCGTAGCCTGTAGACATCACCATTGATTCTTATTTGACTATTATTTACTGATTAACAGCTTCAAGGATTACCATATCTTCCTCGTACTTTATTTACTGATATGCATTGTCCTAAAACTCGAATCTCTGTTAACAATCTTTTCTTGCAGCCAATGGTGTTCAGTGTTATGGTACTTTGTGCTGTTGCGGAAGGACAATGGCTGCCTTGTATGATTTTCTAGGTACTTAATATTAACCGCTAAAGAGCGATTCTTTGAATATTTAAATTATTCGAAACTATTGAAAAATCTTCAGTTTCTAAAATGTTGCTGGTGCAGAACAGTTTTTGAACTTCTGATGTTTTGCTTTAATTGATTAAATCTAGTCTCTATGTTGCCATATGGTGCTGTAAAAGGCGGTTTGTTTCCGAACTTTTGACTGCATCTGATAATTTGATCAGATTGTTCAAGAACAGTGGTTTCCTATGTCACTCAGACTTTAATGGATGT
The DNA here is from genome assembly GCA_038382025.1 of Adansonia gregorii. Taxonomy (NCBI): domain Eukaryota; kingdom Viridiplantae; phylum Streptophyta; class Magnoliopsida; order Malvales; family Malvaceae; genus Adansonia; species Adansonia gregorii. The sequence goes on along the minus strand of JBBYHO010000001.1, from coordinate 13,847,553 downwards.
CAGATACGTGTATGTATTCGACAATAATTTTTTTTTAAGTTTTAATATATTTGAAGGATATTTAAAAGATTATGCCCAAATCTATGTCCGGATATACGGTGGCTATGAGTATCGAACATAAATACTTTAAGAAAAATGAAAAATAAGAGCAAGCGGTTTCAATCATATGAATTTTTCCAATTTCTTATTGATTTAATCTTGACTGGAATCAAAATGTTATACTATGCATAAACTAGAAGAGGCATATACTGAACGCCACTTTTTCTCTATGGTCTTGGGATGAAATGGAAGTGCCATAGTAACTACGGTTTTGGTCCAATTGAATGCCATAAAATGCTACTGATAATTATTCAAATATTTTATTTGTATTGGAATAATTATTTATATTTTTATTATAGGCAAATGTATTAATAACCGTATCAGAAATCATTCAATTTAATACTTTGATTATTAGTTTCAATAATTCGATCTTGATAATATTAATTATCAGATATATTAAAAAATATTATTATTTATTAAAATATATCAAAATAGATATAAAATTTAATTAATTTAAATCATAATTTTATCCTTAAAAGTTTACGTTGATTTTTAATAAATTTAAATTTAAATTTTAGCATACGGAATTTCTGTTTTTACTTTAGGTTGAGACATTTTTTAGCAAAAAAAATACACCATTTTTCAAATAACTACTCAAAATTTCATTAAAAAAAAAGAGAATGGCATAGCTTTTTTTTTTATATATTTTTGGAAAAAACTAAATGCATCTTCTGATTTTTTTTTTAAAGCAAAAGTGTGACGTCAACCAAAAACGAGAGGAAAAAAAAAAATGTAAGAGGGAAAAGATTTAAGAACATGTTATGACAGGGACCTGTTTTATCCAATGTTCCGACGTGGCAAGATCACAACCGTCATCTTAACTTACTCTATCCAAGTAAACCCGTCGAACATCGATTTCTCTTCAAAGATAGAGGATGAAACACAGCCCATAAAAACATAGAACTTTCGCCCCAAACACCGAAATTTTCTGTCCCTAATTCTTCTCAAAAAACAATTGAAGGAAAACAGAAAATGAGCTTCTTTTCATTAGCAAGGTCAAAATCCCATTTCAGTAAGGAAAAAAAAAATTTTATTCAATATTTCAGAAGGTTTTTTTCCTTTCCTAATTTTCTTCCTTCTCTTTTTCTAATGCAGTGCTTGCAGTTCCTTGGGAGTTAAATCCCCAAACTTGATAGTGCAATTGGGTTTTCAATCTAACCAAAGTAATAATTTTCCTGGAGCTTTTGTTTCATCTCCTAAAAGAACAAAAATTAAGAAGTTCTCTATAACTTGTTCTTCTTCTACTGCTGGTAAAGTTCAATTCTTCAGCTGCTTTTTTTTTTTTTTTTTGAATGTTTCTTCGTTGGGTTGGTTGTTAATTGGATTTTTTTTTCCAATTTTGGGTGATTAGTGAATATGATAAAGGTTGTAATTTTAGAAGAATTTTTATTTAGAATTGAATGCATTTTGTATGAAGCTATAATCGGCACCTTATAAGGGAATGGGGCCAATTAAAGTCGTTCTATTTGGATAATGAAGACTGTTTGTTCTTAAAATGCCAACTTGGTTGGAAGATAAGGCCAGGCCATAGTTGAAATGGATTGCTTAGTTTTTAAGTTTTTGACTAGTGTAATGGTTTAAGCATGGATGTGGATTGACATTCTTGGTTTAGGATATAAAAGCTGACTTCAAGCATTAATATCCTATTGTATTATGATGAAATTTTACAATTTTTTATTTTTTCAAGAGATGATAATGTGATGAATGGTGTTTGCTATAAAGGCCGTTAGCTTCAAATAATCAAGAGTGGTATTATACCAATTTAAGATCCTTTTGTGTAACCTATATGAATTTGACTAATATTTTTCCTTGCTATTGGAGAAGGCATTTATTTTTTTTAATGATGTTAGTATTGCCAGTGATGGAAGAACATTCTTGTCTTTGGACTATAGAGATGCTATCCAATTATGCTCTTTATCTCCATTCCTCTTTTCTTTTAGATCCGCTGTTGGTTAAGGCTGCGAGAGGAGATCCTGTAAGTCGGCCTCCTGCGTGGATGATGCGGCAGGCAGGAAGGTATATGGCTGTTTACAGAAAGCTTGCGGAGAAATATCCGTCCTTCAGGGAGAGGTCAGAGACAACTGATCTCATTGTGGAAATTTCTTTACAGCCTTGGGAAGCTTTCCGCCCTGATGGAGTGATAATTTTCTCAGATATACTTACTCCACTGCCGGCATTTGGTGTCCCTTTTGACATTGAAGAAGTAAGGGGGCCTGTTATTCAGTCACCGATTCGCTCTGAAGATGGCTTGAAGTCACTGCATCGAATTGAATTGGAGAAACTACATTTTGTTGGCGAATCCCTTAAGATCTTGCGCCATGAGGTGATTCTCCTTAATAATTGCATGTATTATAGATGAGGTTCTGATATTTTTTTTTTTCATAAATTTTATAATTACCAAATTTCTTTCTTCTTTTAATTGTAAGTTCATTTTTTTGTAGGTTGGAGGTCATGCTGCGGTGCTGGGTTTTGTTGGAGCACCGTGGACAATTGCCACATATATAGTAGAGGGAGGTACAACCCGCACTTATACAACAATAAAGAGTATGTGCCATACGGCACCAAATTTATTGAGGGCTCTTCTTTCTCATTTAACAACGGCAATATCTGAATACATTATTTACCAAGTGGATTCGGGAGCACATTGCATACAAATATTCGATTCATGGGGTGGGCAACTACCACCAGATCTGTGGGAGCAATGGTCAAAGCCTTACATAACAGAGGTACTTTGGAATTTAGTTGATTGGATAAAACATCATTAAATTGGCTTACTGAATTATTCTCACCTCATTTCTTAGAATTTGCAGATCTCATTATTTTTGTTACAAAAGAAATGGAGCTATGCAGGAAATGAGTAGAACGATTGTCTTCTATGTTGCCTTGGCTGTTAGTTCCATTGTTAATTTCTACAAATTGGCTTACTGAATCATTCTCACCCTAAAACATCATTATATTTGCTTACTGAATCATTCTCACCTCATTTCTTAGAAATTGCAGATCTCATTATTTTTGTCATAAAAGAAATGGGGCTATGCATGAATGAGTAGAATGGTTGTCTTCTATGTTGCCTTGACTGTTAGTTCTGTTGTTAATTTTACTAAAGTGGCTATTGTCAAATTATTTGCGACAATTCAGGCTCCCTTGGTTTGCTGTCTCTACTACTTGCTTTTTGCATCCTGAACAATCGGTATAAGGTGAAAGCAAACTGTAAAAAAAATGTCATATTTTATTAAAGCGAGGGAATGATAAAAATGTAACACCAATTCATGTTTATTACTTGATACAAAATTAGCAAGAATGTTTGTTTTCATGCGTGAAAGTTAATTTTAACTTTTTATTTCTTCAAAAGGTCATTTGCTTTGAACTGAAACATTTATTTTGCTTTTTGTTCCTAGCAAAAAGCAGGTAGCAAAGCCAAAATAAGGGTAAGAATTTTGAAAATTATTTATTTTAAGGAAGAGCTCTGCTTTTCATTAATTATATAAAAAAGAGGAGACCAACATTAGATGATACTCTCTTTCATTACTCAATCAACCCCTATTCAGTGGTTTGAACAAATTTGCCTAAGATAACATTTTTCATACCTTTTAATTTTACCCTTATTCATTTATTGGGTTCCTGAAATTGCAGATTGTGAGTGTAGTACGGAATAAATGCCCTAAAACACCTCTTGTTCTCTACATTAATGGCAATGGTGGCCTCCTTGAGCGCATGAAAGGAACTGGGGTTGATGTGATTGGACTTGACTGGACAGTGGATATGGCTGATGGAAGGAAGCGATTGGGTAGTGATATCAGTGTGCAGGGAAATGTCGATCCTGCTTACTTGTTTTCTTCGCTTAATGCAGTGACGGAGGAAATTCAAAGGTTTGTCATAGCAATTGAACTTTATGATTGAATTCTCTTATAATAGTCGCCATCTTGTATCTATATTTTTGAACACAGATACCTGTTTCTTTTGTTGCTAACACCATTATGGGCACATGCACAAAAGCCACTTGCCTAAATTAAGGTTCTGTAGGTTTATGGTTGTGGGGCAAGTGGTAAGGAAGGGATCCTTAATCCTTGCTCCTTGTAGTTGAAATTATCCCGCAATAGTCCCTGCCAGCCACCGAATAAATAAAAGGGGGAAATGGGTCATAATGAATGCCTTTTGTCTATTTAAATTTACTTGGTTTTATTCATGCAACAGTTATGTACCTAACTTGAGGACTAAATGTATCATCCTGTGAGTCTAACCAACTATCGACTTAAGGAATATTTATTAATATGCATGTTGGTATATTCAAAGGCATTTGAATTGCAGTGTAAGAAATCGATCACATGGATACAGATGTGTAAGCTTTTAAATCTTGACTGTTCGTTTCTGAGTTAAATATAGCTTTAATTATGCTTTTAATTGGTCCAGTAGTTTATACCGGTGCAATCTGTCTTTCAGGGTTGTTAAGTGTGCAGGACAACGTGGGCACATTCTTAATTTGGGTCATGGTGTTCTAGTTAGGACACCTGAAGAAGCTGTTGCACATTTCTTTGAAGTCACAAAAAGCTTGAAGTATGACAGTTCATCACAAAATCACGCCATGGAGGAATCTAAATTGTTAGTTTGAGAACATTATGGTTAGGCGAAATCCTGTGATTTTTTTTCTCTAAATTGGCCCTTGATGGTTAAATTCACATCTTATCCCTGCATCACAAGTTCATGATTTTTTTCTATAAAGGGGATAATTGGAGTTTGTTTCTTGTACATGCTTGTGGATAGGTGAGTTAGGTGTATTCTTTGTGCTAGTTACTAAACGTTGGGTTGAAAATATATCCTGATTTTTGTTGTACGTTTGAAGTCTATGCATGTTCTATTATTTTATTCGAGATTTTTCCCCCTTTTACCTGGTTGGTATCGGATGAGTGGCAGAGATGTTAAAGAGCTTGGAAGTGACTAGTAAAAGCATGTTTTAAAGGATATATGGACTTCAACCCAGTATTCATATCTGTAATGGATTGATTCTTTGATTTTATCAACATAGTCACTGGCACTTGACCCCAGCTACTTGAAAGATTGAATTCTTTTGATTAGCCAAAAATAATACCTGAAAAACTGCCATTACGAATATTTCTTTTGATTAACATACTGTTCCAGACTTTTTTTTGGGGTATTAATGACAAATAGATAAGTAACTTGTAAGCCAATAGGATACCATCCCTTGCTTTAAGTTTTTCTTTCATATTGTCAACTTGTTGTTTGCAGCTAAGATGTAATCCAGCCAGGTAAAGTTGTCTGCTCTATATGCAAGTTTATTGTTCTTATGAACCTCTGAGATCATTGTTTCCTTATTATTCCTTTTCCACCTATCCCTTCTGTCGAGGTGTAGATGAGCTGTAAATGGATTAAGAAAATTAATCTGAAAGCTGTAAATAGATATAGGGAATTAGTTTGAAATCCCTTAAATTGAGGGATTAGGTTAGTCAACTTTCCAAGTTTAGGAACGTGTTAGTTTCCTATTTTTTCTCTAGTAATTTACTATATGATACTGTGTATTGTCGATTGATAATATGGTATCCGATCTTAAATCAATCGAAATTATTTCTTCCATCTCAGATTTTGTAATATGGTATCCGAGCTCTAGGTTTTTCTTTTGGGATTTCCTCTTCTTCGAGCAGCTGCATGTTCGTAATTTTTTGGATATTTTTTTCTTGCGTGTTCCAGCCTTCATTGCCGCATTTCCTTCTTATTTTTTTTCTTTGCATCTGTTCAGGCAATTTTAATTGCTTTGAATTTCTTTCTTTCACCATGTCAACCTCTGAAACCATTGTTTCTAGCAATTCCAACCCATTCAAGAATCCAATTTTGTTTAGAAAATTGAGGATTTGCGGAATATTTGAGCCTCCTATAGGCTCAGTGGGAAGAACTACCTCAAATGGTCTCAATTTGTCTGCGCATATCTCAAGGGCAAAAAGGGGCTTAGCCACCTTCTTGGAACGTGATCGGCAAAGAATGACCCAAAGCATGAAGCATGGGATGAGGAGGATTCCATGATAATGTCCTAGCTATGGGATTCCATGGATCCCATGATTAGCGACTTGTGCATGTTTTTTTACTACAGCAAAAGAGATTTGGGACTTCATTCGTCGCACATATTCAAGGCTCGTGATTCTATTCAAGTGCACAAGATCAAGATCAAAACTACAGCCACTAAGCAAGGAAACAAATTTGTCACAGAATACGCGAATCTGTTACAAAATCTATGGCAAGAACTTGATCATTATCTTGTTTTCGAGATAAAATGTCCTGACAATGCTGCCATCTTAAAGAACTTCATTGAAAAAGATCGTATCTATGATTTTTTGGCTAGATTGAATCCTGAATTAATTAGGTTAAGATTCAAATCCTTGGCAAGGAGGACACATTGTTTGTAGAAGAGACAATTTCATTAATTCGAGCAGAAGAAAGCCAAAGAAGTGTTATGTTTAAACCACAAGCCACGGGCGGGTCAGCCCTAGTAGCAAAAATAGATCATCAAGAGAAAGGAAAGAGTGATCTGCATAAGCATCCGGGTAGAAAAAACTAGTAGAAGGAGAACAATGACAATTTCTAGTGCACTTACTGCAAGAAATCGAGGCACACATAAGAAAGTGTTGGAAGCTAATTGGTAAACCACTAAGCCAAGTGTATGGAAACCATGGGGGGCAGCAGAGGCCTCAAGCACACATGGCAAAGTGACCCAAAATTAGGGAAAATTCAGCAATAAGGGGATTCAACAGTGAAGAAATTAAAAAGCTAAGATGCTTGTAGGGTCTCTTGAAAAGCCTTCTGGACCTTGTTTTTTTGGCTCTTTCAGGTAAACTTTCATTTTGTGTTTACATGAATGCTTAAGACAAATTTTATGCGAACTCTTTGATAATAGAGTCTGGTGCCACAAACCATATGATCTACATCTAAACTCTTCCACACATATACCCCATGCCCGCGTAACGAAAAAATTGTTGTGGCCAATGGCTTTTTACCTACTGTTGCAAGGTTCGAAGTTATACAAATCACGCTTATCCTTATCCTTAAAAATGTCCTTCATGTACCAAAACTGTCAACCAACCTTGTCTCTATTCAAAAGCTAAACCATGATCTTAAATATTTTGCTACTTTTTTCTCTTATTATATTTTTTAGGATCAGGGCTTTGGGCAGGAGGATTGGACTTGCTGAGGAAAGAAGTTGCCTTTACCACCTTGAGTCATCTGAGAAAGTTAGAAGCAATTTGTCTATGTCTTTTCTCAGTTCCTTAAATGAAGATGCCATCTGAATGTATCGCTTGTGTCTAGGTCATTGATAGAAGTAGGAAAAGAAAAAAAAAATGAAAGTGGACAGAAAACAAGAATAGTAAATGAGTTGTATATTGCAAGGATCTTAAACAAAATACAACCAATAGAAAGAGTCCAATTCTAGAGGACTAGTCTCCAACAAATGATTTCGATAAATGATTTACTTCCCCTAAAACAAAACAATTCCTAGTCTATTTATACTAAAAGTTCTAGGTACTAGTAATAACAAAATAAGCTAAACTAGAGGAGAAAATGTGAGTAGTGCTGCTCCTAAGTCTCAGCTACTTGCTGTCAGTTTTCCTCCACTAGTAAAAGTGGTTCTTATTTTTCAGCCACTTGTAGAAATGGGTCTTGCAGAGCAAGTAAATAGCTAAGCTGAAATTGGTTTTCTCCTAACTTGTCTTTGTCATGTGATCTACACTTCTTCCTTGAGTAGACACGT
>JBBYHO010000001.1:13793538-13839601 GCA_038382025.1 Adansonia gregorii | reverse complement strand
TATTATTATTATTATTTAAAGTAATGATAATAATTAGAGTCTAATAACAATATAACAAAATAATAAATAAATTAAAAAATATTAAAGTCATAATAGATAATACCATATCAAAATTGAAAAAAACCATATGTTAAACTAGCAACTAGACCTGCCTATGAGCTAAACGACCTATCCATAAGCTAAACAGCCCGCCCAATACAATAGACTCGGCACGATCAAGCCCAGGTCTTAGATTTTAAGTTTCAAGTCTCAACCTGAAATAATTTTTTTAAATAAAATAATATATTTTATTTAAATTTAATCATAAAATATATAAATATTAATATAAAAATAACTTTTTAATATTATGAACAATGATTTGTACTTAAATGGGTCGGCCATGATAAATTTGGCCCTGAGCTTAGAATTCAAAAATTTTTCGAGCCATGGATAGACTCATAGAACCGAACTAAGATTTTTTTCGGGCTAGACGGGGTCAAATTTGTGCCTAGCTTAGAATTTAAAATTACGTACAAGTGATTACATTTAACATAAAATAAAAAAATAATATAAACTATACTCAAACTGGAACCCGACCTAAACTGGAACTCGGATTGGCCCGAACCCGAATTAGTCCGAACCCGAATAGACCCGAACTCGAATAAACCCTGACCCGAAAGAACCTGAATCCGGATGGACCCAAACTCGAATCAATCCGAATCCGAAAAAATCTAAATCCGAAATAACCCGTCTCGAACCCACCTGAACTCGCCCAATTGCCACCTCTACTTGAAACTATATATCTATAGAGATATATAAAAGAACAAATTGCCAGCTTCAAACAAAGTGTTTTAACCTATTTTTATATTAATCATGTAGCAGCTTGTAACACGAGATTAAGACCTGAAGTTGTTTAATTATATAATTTATATTTATTCAAATCACCGTTAATTAAAATCTCATAGACACACAAAATGTGATTATAACATAAGAACGCCATACTTAAATCCAATTCATCCAATTAAACTCATTCAATCAAATTTATTATTAAAATATTAAAAATATTTTATAAATTAAAATAAAATTAAATAAAAAATTGATTTATATTTCAGATAATCAGTATTTTATTTTTTTTTAAATTGAACAAATAGACCTGACGAGATAATAACTTGAGCAAAGGCTACTATAAGACCAACCTCTAATTAAGTGTTATTCTCAAAAACTAAATGTTGTCCACAAATTAAGGCTAATAACGTTGTACTCATCAATGGTTTTAGTCCAAATTGGTAAGTTTTCAACTTAAGATTTTGTTCAAATAATTATTAATTTCTTTTAAGAAATGGATTTTTGCAAAATTGAATTAAATTTTCAACACCAACAATTTATTTAAGAAGTGAATTCCCCTAAAATTGGAATCGATTCAACACTGACAACTTTTTTCCTTTCAATTTCTCTTAATTTTGACCCCTTTATTTAAAAAAAAAGTGTATTATATACATAAATATATGCTGTCTTGCACCAAAAACCTCCTTTCATTTGCCTTTACCCCTCATCCTACTGCTTCTGTGGCCATTAAAACGTCCAGTAGCTTGTTTTTATGGAAACATTTGACCCTATTAAAGTGTGTTTCTTTGAAATCCAATGAAACTACTGAAACATATAATCTCTTTGAAAATTTGAAATTTCTTTGAAAGTGAAAGTTTATAAAATCACAAAATCACTTCTTTACTTGTTACTCTTTCTTGTTTTCTTTATTTCCTGTATCTAATCATCCTTCTAGATTGCATGTATCTTAATATATATATATATATATGTTTTTAAATTTGTTTGATATTATAGATTTAATAAAAACTTTTTTTAAAAAAAGATGATTAAAAAATTTGGACTAAAGTGATTTTTATTGGATGCGGTTTACATTTTACTTTGATTTAATTTTTTATATGCTATAAAAAGCAATAAAAATTAATTTCATTTAAATTTAAATCCAAATCTTAATTATCCAAACAAAAAATTTTAAATTTATGAAATTGAAAATCATAGATTTCAAATATACAATTTTGAAATTCAAATTTAAATGTGAATTTAAATTTACAAATACAACCTAAAATATTTTTCTAGTAATTCACAATGTATGAAGAAACTACAAAGCATGGACACTTATGTCATGTTCAACTATAAGATATGTGCTCGATATGGGTGCAATGGGGTACATATCCGTTACATGAGGACACATAAAAAATAAAAATAAAATCAAATACATTCGAAACATAGTCCAAATGCATTTGGGCACGTGATTTTATTTTTTTTTTTTTTGCATTTTTCTCAATATAGAATCAATAAACAATGAGTCAAAACATGATCAACACATGTCTCGACACACACGATAAAGCTTTTTTTTTTTTTTTTTACTCTCAATATGGAATCAATAAACGATAAGTAATTTGGTTCTAATGAGTTTTTTAAAGTTTAAGTTTTAAATTCAAAATTAATTTTAAAAAATTAAAAAAACTATTTACATGCTAATTTTTAAATAAAAAGTATCATTTTATATTTTTGTTGTATATTATTATATAAAACCTATTTTTTGTCGCCTTGTTCTGTCATGTAATATTTGTGTTCTAATTTTTTTAGAAATTTTCGACGTCACCACGCTAGTATCATATCCATATTGCACGCCCATGTCTGCGCTTCCAAGCTCAGAATGGTTCAGAAAAAGAAGTAGCTGAGTAGCCAGTGGACATGACACCGCGTTGGTGATTATTCGACTCTTACCTAGTGATTAACACCCTCGAGGGTTACCATTTCTTCCGACATGCGCCAATTTAAAATTACAATCTCTGTTAATTATTCACCATCTTTTCTTGAAGCCAGTGGGGTTCAATCAATATATTTTAGTGGTGGTGGATTTACAAGCTTTTTTTTTTTCCCTTTTGGCATATAATTTATTGTCTTGTAATCTTCCTGTTATCTTTCTCTGAATAAAACATATCATATAAGTTTATATTTTTGAAGAAGAGATTACAAAGGATAAGTACTACATTTTTTTATCAATATTTCAACTGATAATTGAAGTTTTCAGAATTTAATCTCATATCAAAAGAGTTATTCTACCAATAGACCATATGATTATTGAAGACAAAACTAAATTTAAACTTGCTTTTTTGAACTAAAAGGTTGCAATTTTATCATTTATCTCAAAAGATATGGATAGCTCATATTGGCTACAATTGTAGCGTATTGTAAGGGTTAAAAATTTTCGTTACCATTTATTTTGGCCAGTTTTTGTTTTCTTTTTCTACTTTTTAATTGAAAAGTGAATCAAGTATTAAAAATAAAAAATAAAAATATAGATAATACTAGGTGTATATATTTCTTTAATCAAATAATTAAGCTTATAATCTTTTATTTCAGCGTAATTAGACCATCAAATCTGAAAAAATAGATTAACAAAGTTCACTTGTCAGAATTTTTAAAATAAACAACCCATCAAATATTTGTCCTCCAGCTCACTAAAATAAATCTAAATAAATACCTTCTCAATAAATTACAACATCAAAGTTGGAAATTCTAACAAAAAATATTAAATATTTTATACAATCGAAATTCTGATTATAATAATAAAATAAAAGTTCATAACTTTAATTTCATATAGTAAATAATTAGCCACTTGTTATCTTGATAAAGTTGAAAGAGCTATTAGACTATTTCCATTAAAAATAAACAATAAATACTTTTTGAAAATAATATACCAAATGGTCATTTTTTGTATATGGAAGGTCGGGGCCGGGAAAGCACGTGGGAATAAGTCCAGCTGGGGTCCCATCATGATTTTGGAGATCTGGAATTCCAAATATCAAATCATGTTTCACCGTCTGCTGTTCAAGAATTTTCATCTCACAAATTCCACTTTCTGCATAACTTAATGGGAAACGCTCCTTTCATTCTGGCACTTATTACGGTGTTGCTGTTGTTGCCTGGCTTTGTGGTTTCAATCCCTCTGCAATCAGCGACCAACATCAGCACAGATCAGGTGGCTCTTCTTGCACTAAAAGCTCATGTCGTTAGTGATCCTGGAAACCTCATGGCAAATTGGTCTACTGCTACCTCTCCTTGTGATTGGATCGGTGTCACTTGCGGATCACGGCATCGAAGAGTCATTGTCCTGAAGCTTTTTGCCATGAATCTCTCTGGCACCATACCGCCGCACCTGGGAAATTTGTCTTTCCTTGCTAAGCTCCACATGGGAAACAACAGTTTTCATGGCTCCTTGCCGCCCGAGTTGGCTAAATTGCGTAGGCTAAAATCTATAGCTTTGTATAACAACAACTTCAACGGTGAAATCCCATTCTGGTTGGGTTCCTTCTCTCAACTCCAATACTTGACGTTGGACGGTAACAATTTCACGGGAGTTATCCCGTCTTCTCTTTGCTCTTTGTCAAAACTAAAGCTCTTGAACTTGTATAACAACAATCTGCAGGGACAGATTCCGGAAGACCTTGGAAATCTTTCCAATATGAGATGGTTATATTTAGATGATAATCACCTTACAGGTTCCATACCTTTCTCAATCTTCAATATATCTTCACTGGAAGAAATTTTTCTCAGGAAAAACGAGCTATATGGTTCAATACCCCCAGTCCAACTCAACATTCCTTCCTTGGAAATAATTGATTTTTCTTTAAACAATCTCACTGGGGATATCCCACCAAATATGTTTGATTATGTACCTAAATTAAAAGTGCTCTATTTGTTTGGGAATCAGCTTTCTGGCAAAATTCCTTTGAGTTTATTCAAGTGCCAACAGTTAGAAGAATTATCTTTATCTGCTAACTATTTAGAGGGCATCGTGCCTGGAGAAATCGGGAATTTGTCCATGCTTAACTTTCTGAATCTTGGATACAACGACCTCAAAGGTAAAAGGAAAATTAAACCTTAGTTTTTCATTTTATTTATTTGTTTTTTTAACAATGAACAAGTCACATTTTTCCATTTTATCTTATTTTTTTTTTTCTAATTCCTTATTACTTGTATTATTAAATTCACTTCAATCACTTCTTAGTTTATGTATTTTATGCTTAATTTAACTTTTATTTTTTACTTTTTTTTTTGTTTTTTATGTAAAATATGTGATTTGGTATGAGTCAAGAATGGTTTTTCACTGCTAATTTGGCTAGTATATCAGGAAACCGCATAGGTGAACACCATTCATGATTTTAAGCTAAAAGGAACAACGAAAAAAAATTTTATTGAAAAATGCTCGCTACTTTACTGTTACTGCAACAACTACTATGATGATATATTCTTGCCATGTTATCTAGATTTAGAAGAACATCGAACACAAGTATATTTATTTTTTATAACTTTAAAAAATTAAAATTTTTATATTTATATTTTAATATATATTAAATATAAATGTTAAACATAAATATTTAAAAAAAAAAAACTAAACATAAATTTCTTATCTAAATTTCAGTCAACCCTTATATCTTTAATGCTTGACATCCTTTACCACAAGCAATTAATGTTTGGACTTTCGATATAATACTATTATTTTTCTTTGTTTCATTTTAATGTCTTTTATTCATACTGATAAAATGAAAATAATTTGCCCAGAAAAACACGTTGGCATTATTGATTTATAACCAAAATTTGTTTAATTCATTAAAATTCCATTATGCAGGTGAAATTCCACGAGAAATCGGGAATCTTCTGAATTTGGAGGAATTAAGCATACCAAATTGTCACCTAATAGGGGCCATTCCTTCTGCTATTGGGAACCTAACAAATCTGGAATCACTTACTTTGTCCTACAATAATTTGACAGGTAATATGTCACACTAAACAAAAGACCATATATTAATGTTTCAACAATAGAAGATAGTACAAATAACATTCTCAATTATTTTTATTAAAGAAGAATGGATGACTCTTTGATTTTGTGGCAGGTCAAATACCACTTCAGATAGGCAACCTACCAAAATTGGACACCTTTTCTTTAGCATTTAACAGTATCTCTGGAATCATCCCTCCTCAGATCTTTAATAGCTCAAGTTTGAGATTCTTTCAGATTGTTCAAAACCGGTTCTCAGGCAATCTTCCATCAAGCACAGGTCTTTGGCTTCCGAAGCTTGAAATCCTAGAACTTGGAATGAATGAGTTCAGTGGATCGATACCTACCTCCATTTCCAATGCCTCTCGGCTTACTGTACTTGGCTTTGAAATGAATAAGTTTACCGGATATATTCCTATGGACCTTGGCAATCTAAGAGATCTACAATTGGTCAGCCTAGAGCATAATAATTTGGCCAGCAGACCATTGTCCTCCGAATTGGGCTTTTTATCATCATTGGCAAATTGCAGACACTTGAGAGTATTGGCATTTGATACAAATCCATTTATCAGAGGTAAACTTCCGAGTTCTATAGGAAATCTCTCCGTTCAAGAATTTGTCGCTTTTGGTTGCAGCATTAAAGGCGGCATTCCAGAAGAAATTGGCAACGTAAGCAACTTGATAAACTTGAACCTAGACAGCAACGAATTAGTCGGATCTATTCCCAAGACAATGGGAAGATTAGGAATGTTGCAAAAAATCTCTCTTCAATCAAACAAGTTAGAAGGATCCATCCCAGTTGAGTTATGCGAGTTGAAGAGTTTGGCTTATTTGTATCTGGCGGGTAACAATTTGGGTGGAGCAATACCAGCATGCCTGGGTGACCTTATATTTCTTAGAGATCTGTTTTTGGACCGCAACAAGTTTACCAGGTCAATGCCTTCAACCTTAACAAGTCTAATGGATATCTTGACATTAAACTTGTCCTCCAATTGTCTTAGGGGTTCTCTTCCAATAGATATTGGAAAGTGGAAAGTTGTCACCTCTATGGATTTTTCAAGAAATCAATTATCAGGTGAAATCCCGAACACCATTGGTGATCTCAAATACCTAACTTATCTCTCATTAGCCGGAAATGGGTTGCAAGGGTCCATACCTGAGTCTTTTGGTGGATTGATAGCACTGGAGTTCTTGGATATGTCAAACAATAATTTCTCTGGAATTATTCCCAGGTCACTAGAGGAACTCTTGTATCTCAAATATTTTAATGTCTCTTTCAATAGATTGAAGGGGGAAATTCCAAATGAAGGACCCTTTGCCAATTTCTCCATTCAATCGTTTAAGGGGAATGAAGGACTATGTGGTGCACCTCAATTGAAGCTCCCACCATGCAATACTAATTCTTCAAGACATTCCAATAAAGCCCGTAAGCTTGTAAAATATATTCTGTTGTCAGTTGGGTCTACCGTACTAGTGCTAGCCCTGATTATCATATTTTTACAAGGCCGAAAAAGAAATGCAAAGCTGCCAATTAATCAAGAAAACTCGTTAGCTTTAGCAGAGCGAAGAAGAATTTCATATCAAGAGCTTTACCATGCCACAAATGGATTTTGTGAAAGCAAATTACTTGGTGTGGGGAGTTTTGGCTCAGTATACCAAGGTATTCTTTCAGATGGGTTGCACATTGCAGTAAAAGTCTTCAATTTGGAGTTAGAAGGTGCATTTAGGAGCTTCGATGTTGAGTGTGAAGTCTTGCGCAACATTCGTCATCGGAATTTAGTCAAAATCATTAGTAGCTGTTGTAATGTTGATTTTAAAGCTTTGGTATTTGAGCTCATGCCTAATGGTAGCCTTGAGAAATGGTTGTATTCTCACAACTATTTCCTTGATATCTTGCATAGGTTGAACGTGGTGATTGATGTGGCATCTGCATTAGAATACCTTCATCACGGTCATACAATATCTATGGTCCATTGCGATTTAAAACCAAGCAATATTCTGTTAGATGAAGACATGGTTGCACACTTGGGTGATTTTGGCATTGCAAAGTTGCTTGGTCAAGAGGACTCGGCAGTACAAACCATGACCTTAGCAACAATTGGATATATGGCTCCAGGTGATCATGACTAAATTTTAACTTTTTTTTTCCCTATTATGATGACTAATGTAACACCATTGTATAATTTAATGATGATTAATTTCGATGACTTTTCGTATTCGTAGAGTATGGATCAGAGGGAATTGTTTCTATAAAAGGCGACGTGTACAGTTTCGGCATTCTTCTAATCGAAACCTTCACACGAAAAAAACCTACGGATGAGATGTTTACCGGAGAAATGAGCATAAGAAAATGGGTGAATGAGTCATTACCATTTGCATTAATGGAAGTTGTAGATACAAATTTGCTAAATAATGGAGACAGAGGACGCTTTGCGGCAAAGGATTGTGCCTTATCTATTTTGCAACTAGCATTGGGATGTTCAGAAGAATTACCGGAGGAGAGGATGGACTTGAAAGAAGTTGTGGCCAAGCTAAAGAAGATCAAAATCAAGTTTTTGAATGACTCCAATGGGAAGGCTTCATGAACAGAACTGTGTCATGTTTAGCCGGGCGTTCCCACTTAACTCCTTTTGAGTTTTAAGGGTTCATCTTTCTTGATTTCCTTCGAACATGTGAGTTCAATACTCAAAACTTCAGCTTAATGTCTTCATAAATGGCTGCTTCCATTTGTAAATTAACTGTGTCTGTGGGTGTTTGTTCTAATTGTTTGCGAATGAGACATTAAATAACTTTCGCGGAGAGAAAATTACTTTAGATTAATCCTATTTTTTTATTTCAACTTCTATTTTTAGAGGGTCGATTATTTGCTCAACTATACAAGAACGAATCGACTTGTTTTTATTTTACTTTTAAACAAAATTTCAATTTCAAATTTTATATTTATTAAATATAAATATAATTTATTATTGATTAAATAACTTCCGAAAAATATCTTTCCTTTTAAAAAACATTATTATATTTATTAAAATTTGAATTTTTGTCACTTGATTTTTTTCTATAATTTCGAAATATAAAATGCTTGTGTAATAGTATTGTGCATGATGTTCTAATTTTACGGTGATGGTAAGTAAACTCTGCAAGTATTCCAAGTAAAAGACACACAACTAATCCCTGAATACTATGGAGCAAATCAAGACATGCATCCAAGGAATTAGAGCTCCGTTCAGTGCTCGTGTCTCGTGTGTCTCTGTCTTGTAAAATTTACACTGCCGGCTGCCTAAAGCTCTTCGCCGGTATGCTTTTAAATTAAAAATCTTATTTACATTATTAATAAAAATATGATATTTAATAAATGATTAATAATATGTTAGTAAATTTCATAATTCTAAAGATAAATAATTATACAATATTAATACGTAATGTATAACATAATAGTAAATTATGACATCATTATTTATCCAAAAAACTATGGTACCGTTGTAAATGATTAATAATATAATAGTAAATGCTTCGTAATATGATAATAAATAATTTAAGCACATAAGAAAAAAATGATAATATAATGGTAAATGTTGGAGAAAAAAATTTACGTAAGCTATAACTTAAGCATCAAGAACTTTTAAATTTTAGAAAAATATATATATAATATTTATTATGCCTAACGGAAATTATATATTTATGTTAAAGAAATTGTAGTAAAATGCACCAATAATCTATAACTTTTTAGTAATATTTTATTTTCATTTTTAACTTTCAAAAATTATATTTATCATCCACAATCTTTATTAATATTTTATTTCATTTATGACTTTCAAAAGTTATATTTTATTCATCTGTAACTATTAAAAATTATATTTATTATCCATAACTTTTCAAAAAATTTATCAATTGTCTATTTTTAGTCAAAAGTAAAAAAAAAAAACAAAATTTTCATTTTCATGTACCAATTTTCATCATCTTTATGTGTATCAATTATTTTTTTATATTTTTTAAAAATGATGCAGCATGTATATATATACTATATGTTTATACTATATGTTTAATACACTTAATTTAGCTCAAATAAATTTATTTGTTCAATACTTAATTGAAACTTAAATACTAGTATTTTTTAAAAATCAATATTTTCTATAAGATTCTTCAAATTATTAAAAGTAAAATGCATTTATTTTTTTATTTTTTTTCCAAATATCTTCATTTTTTAAAATAAAGATAAATTTTATTTCAAAAGTATACATTATATATAGATTGTATATAGACCTGCTCAAGGGTCGGGTTACTCGCCCAAGCCTGAAGGTCCGCCCAAAATTTGGGAGGGTTTGGACAAATATAATAGACCTAAAAAATGGGCCTGGACAAAAAAAAGGTCCGATTAAAAAATGGACCGGGCCTTGGGTTTCACTTTCAAAGCCCGAGCCTGACCCGATTTACTATTGTATTATATTATATTATATTTATTTTATATTTTATGTATTATTTAATTTTTATTATATCAACAATACATATATATAATATTATAGTGTAAACTTTAAAAGCTAAGTGAAATTATTTATATTTATAACTTAATAAAAGAAAATTATTAAATTAATAAAATTAAATTTAAAAAAATATATTTAAAAAATAAATTATAAAAAAATATAATATGGGCGGGCCTAAACAGGTTTGGATGATCTATTTACAAATATGAGCGGGCTTGGGCAAAATTTGAGGCCCATATTTCGGGTCGGGCCGGGCTTGGGCAAGTATATTTAATGTTAATACTATGCTCAAGCCGACCCGAATCTGACCCGGCCCGGCCCACGAGCAGGTCTAATTGTATACACTGTGAAAATATTTTTCATCTATCAAAAAAATTATTTTTGAAAAGATTTTTTTAAAAATTATATAATTTAATACTTTTAAATTAGTTTCCGCAAGCAAATTTTTAACTTTTTCAAGTTATTAACATCATCTTTTTTATTTTTCACATAAAAATAAATTTTATTCAAACAAAATAAATGTATTTTTTTCAAACACAAAAAATAATTGATATACATGATATTAGACCAGCTGCCCAGCCCAGTCAGGCCCGTGTCTAGGCTCAAATTTTTTTGTTCTAGGCTAGCTTGGTCTGAAACAATAACTTTTAATTAAGATAATATTTTTATTTAAATTAAAGTGTAAAATATATCAAAATTAATATAAAAGTAATTTTTTATTTTTTTTAAAATATAAATTAACAGTGAGTCGAGCAGCTTGGCCGAGCCGAATACAAGCTTGGACTTAGAAACTAAATTTTTTAAGCCATGGCTCGACTCAGCCCGGCCCAAAGACAGCTCTAAACTTTTATAAACCTTAGTACGTGTAAAACGTGTCATATGACTTGACAATTGATGCTTAATTTTCATAATTTTTAAACTTTAACTAATAGGTAACGGTAAAATCTTTGAAAAGATAGTAGATATTAGTATATTAAATTAAAAAGTTATGAATAAAAATAAAATTATAATAAAAAGTCAAACGTAATAACTATAGCTTTTAAAGGTGATAGATGTAAATGAAACATTAATAAAAGTCGTAGATGAGTAATACAATTTTTATAATTATAAATAAAAATAAAATAAAAATAAAAAATTATAAATCATCAGTAAATTTTACTTAAGAAATTATAGCAACTTAACAATTTAACCAACAGTTAAAGAATCAAATTATGTGCCTTTAAAACTATTATATAAAACTGTTAAATTAAGAAAAATAATTAATAAAATTTTATTATAAAAATACAATATTTAATGTACGTGCTAAAAAAACTAATACATATATAATTATATATATAATGCTCATGTCATGATTTAGATTTTTTCGTGTTGTCAGTATTTGGCTAATTTATAACATCGACATCCTTATTGGAAAAAAAAAGTGAAATTGAAAATTACAAGTTGAAGTCAATAACGGTCTTTATAAGCTACGAAGTTGTTAATAAGTCATATGTAGTGACAAGTAAGTCCCATCAGATATGATTGATAGTTTACGCACAATTGAAAGGGTTTTTATTCGAATGAGAACCAGTTTTCTAGCAGAATTTCAATAGCTTTGGATTATTAGAATGAAGTAAAGTTACAGTAAAAGTTTAGTTTAGTAAAATAGAATAATATAAAATTTAAATTTTTGATAAAAAAATTTAAATAATTTTAAAATAATTTTTTATTTCATCGAAGGTCAAATTAATTATTCAGTGAGACGATTTTAAATAACTATTTAATAATTTTACGGAATAAAATCGTAATTGATTACTTTTCAAAATAATTATTTTATAAATTAAACGGTTACTTTACTGTAATATACTAGATATATTTATAATAAAATTTTTATTATAATAATCTAAACACACTATTAGTTTCCCTAAATCTCAGCTACGAACTTATGGAAGGTAATAGTAAAGCAATATTATTAGGACGCAATTACTTGGAAATTTATGAAGAAAAGGAAAATTACTTTTAAATTTTGGAAGCTGTTAGGAAAATGAAGAAAAATGGAGCCAAATAGGGCAATTTCTGTTTCTATTTTGTAATATAACAATAAATCAATTATCTTGAACCTAAAACTTGTCTAATCTAACCACCTTTAGAAGGTCAATATTCGAATTTCAACATTGCATTCTTTTTTCCTATGTAGAAAAAGTCATAGCAAAATAACAAATAATATTTTGAAGCAAATCAGGATTAGATCTCGGGTCAGTGATCATGTCTTGTATGTTTGTCTTCTACAATCTATGCAGTCTGCCCGCTAAACTTCTTCTAACTTTCTCCTTCGACTGTTGTTTCTGATGCTCTTTAGACTGAATTAACAACTTCTTTTATGGAAACATTGGTGTAAACGATCACTGTTATAATGAGAAATGGAGTAAATATAACGATATATTAGTGCTAATAATTATTGTTTTTCAATATTTCCAAGTCTTCGGCCATATATGATTCAGGATATGTCCAACCGCAAGAGAGAAAAAAGGATAATTAGTGTGTTGACAACTGGCACAGATTGGTTGTAGCTTGCTTTGATAGTAGTTTGTTTCCAATTGCAACATATATAAGCAACTCAAAAACCAAATTCTTGTCTATCTTTTCATCATTTCATAAAAGAAAGATGGGTTGTTGGCTGTATCAAATCCTCTGCTTCCTTTTCGCCTTTTTGAGCCTTTCTTCATCTCTTCCTCCACCACATTTATGCCATCCTGAACAAAGTTCTGGATTGCTGAAATTTAAGAGCAGCTTTTCCATTTCGGTTGATAGAACTTATTGCGATTCAGAAACTTTTCATATTACTGATTCTTCTCTTAAGACAGATTCTTGGGATGAAACCACTGATTGTTGCAAATGGAATGGTGTCACGTGTGATAACAAGACGGGGAACGTGATCGGCCTTGATCTCAGTTGTACTGGGTTGATGGGTGCTCTTCAATCAAACATTGGCCTCTTCTCACTTCAAAATCTCCGATGGCTCAACCTTGCTGGCAATAATTTCAATGGTTCTAAAATCCCATCTGAGCTTAGTAAGTTGAGCAGTCTAACTTATCTCAGTCTGACCGGTTTAAGTCTCTCTGGTTTTGTCACACCCAAAATCTCTCTTTTGTCAGAGCTAGTTGCACTTGATCTCAGTTCTACTAGTTTGCGGTTTCGTAACCATGATTTTATCATAGCTGTTCATAATCTAAGCAAATTAGAAAATCTGATCCTTGTTCATGTGAATTTGTCTTTGGTTGTACCAAATTCTTTCCTTGAGTGTTTCATTGAGACATCTGAGTCTCGCTAGCTGTCAAATGCAAGGAAATTTTCCAACTTAAAGTTTTTCATCTCCCATCTCTTGAAAAATCAATCTAAGCTACAATGCTGATCTCATCGGTTACTTCCCAAAAACAAATTGCAGTAATCCCCTTGGTTTGTTGGATCTTTCAGGGACAAGTTTTTTGGAGTTACCTGACTGAATTGGAAATCTTAAATACTTGAAAAAGCTTGACCTTCATAATTGCCATTTCATGGGGTCAATCCCTATGACACTTTGGAAATCTCACAAAAGTCACTTTCTTAGATTTCTCATAAAACCATTTTCAAGGTCAAATTCCAGATGTTTTTGGGAACTTCAATGATCTAATTTACTTAGATTTTGCCCGTAACAAATTTAGTGGTTTCTTGCCATCATCAACATTTAACCTGACAAGCCTTACTTGCATGGACTTCTCTCTTAATCTCCTTCAAGGTACTCTTCCCAACAGCGTAAGTGGACTTTTTAATATGAAATTACTCCGTTTATCTGGAAACTTGCTCAATGGCAGAGTACCAGGTTGGTTGTTTAGTCTATCATCTTTGCAAACTTTAGACCTCGACTCTAACAAACTTATTGGTCCCATCGACGCAATTCAAGAGATCAATCTAGTCCAAGATATCAATTTGTCAAAGAATGAAATACATGGACCAATTCCAAGTTCTTTCTTTGAACTTGTGAACCTTGCTTATCTTGATCTTTCATCAAATAACTTGAGTGGCGATATCAAATCATGCAGGTTTGTGAAGCTCTGAAATCTTAGGCAACTTGATCTTTCATATAATATCTGACTGTCATTATCTGGCTGCAGCAATGATGTCAATTCTACGCTGCCTATTCTAATTAACTTCCTTTTCTCTTCTAGCAACATACAGCAATTCCCAAGTTTCTTAAAAGTATCCAAGAACTTACAGATTTTAGATCTTTCTAATAAAAAAATTCAAGGTTCTACTCCCGAATGGGAAGCAGAAGGATGGGATAACTTGTTCTTTTTGAACCTTTCTCTGAACTTCTTGACTGGCATAGAGCTTGTTTCTGGGAAGCATCTTGAAGTTCTTGATCTTCGTTCGAATTCACTTCAAGGACCACTTCCAGCTCCACCACCGACATTGCGTTGTTTCTCAGTCTCAGACAATGAACTGGTCGAAGAAAACCCTTATGAGATTTGCAATTTGAGTTAAGTGATTGTGCTTGACTTGTCTAACAATAAGTTGGGTGGAATTATTCCCAGCTGTCTTGGAAATTTTAGCCACCAACTTTCAATCGTGCATTTGAGAATGAATTATGTTCTTGGCAAAATCCCAAGAACATGCCTCGAAGGTGGTTGTTTGGGAAGTCTTAACGTTAATGGCAGCCAACTTGAAGGACCAATTCCACAATCTTTGGTGAATTGCAGTGATTGGAAGTTTTAGATTTGGGCAGCAACAACTTAAAAGACACATTTTCTTACTGGTTAGGCACGCTTTCAAATCTGCAAGTTCTTGTCCTTCGATCTAATAAATTCCATGGTGACATACAAAATTTCAATGGCACATCTTCTTTCAGCAGTTTGCGAATAGTTGATCCCTCTCGAAATAAGTTCAGTGGTCATATGCCACCTAAACTACTTGAAAATTTCAAAGCCATGGGAGATATTCAAGAAGAAAAAACTCATCCCAAGTACATTGGAGAAAACTATTATCAAGACTCTGTAATTGTAACAATGAAAGGGTTTGACATAAAGCTTGTGAGAATTTTAACTATTTTGACGGTCATTGATTTTTCAAGCAACCATTTCAAGAGTCCTATTCCTGAAGTAGTTGGAGAACTTAGCTCACTAATAGTGCTTATCTTCTCTCATAACAGCTTAACAGGTAATATACCACCGTCACTTGGAAAATTGGCAGCACTTGAATCGCTAGATTTCTCATCAAATAAGCTTGAAGGAAGAATTCCTGAGCAGTTAACAGAGTTGACATTTATAGGAGTACTGAATTTTTCCCAAAACAATCTTGTGCGGCCTATACTTCTAGCAAATCATTTTAATACTTTCACAAATGATTCCTTCGACGACAACCCAGGGTTATGTGGATTTCCATTGTCGAAGAAATGTTGCAACGATGTGGAATCTGAATCGCCTCCCTCAACATTTGCTGATGATTACGATTCTGCAACAATGCTTACTTGGGAAATTGCAGTAAAGGGTTACGGATGTGGACTAGTCTTTGGATTGAGCATGGGATACATAGTATTCACAACTGGGAGACCACGTTGGCCGGTGAAGATGATCGAGCGAAAGCCACACAAGAGAATTAGAACGAGGATTCGTCGAAATGGAGGGAGAAAGAATTAGCAGCGTAATAGATGATATAGTAGTTCCAGCAAATTTTCCTTATATTCTAGTTGTAAGCAAAGTTTAAGCATGATTTCTTATTTATCCACACAACATCACAATCACAAGAAAGTTCTGATTTTCATTATTTGTTTTAGATAATTAAAGATTTTAATTATCCAAGAAAATTCAAAATAATTCTGCTTCAAAAAAAAAAACATGTAAGTTATGATTATCCATATGATGTTAATGACGCCTGCATCGTCATGAAACAACCTATTAGGAACAAACTGCTAGCTTCAAACAAAGTGTTTTAGCCTATTTCTATATTAACCATGTAGTAACTTGTAACATGAGTTTAAAATCTTAAGTTGTTTAAACAATTGAATCATATATATTTATATTTATTCATATAATTATTAATTAATATCTCATATAAATACAATATGATACAACATATGAATACCAATTATCATATGTACTTAAATTTAATCTGTCCATTTAAATTCATTTAATCAAATTTATTTTTAATGCATTAAAAATGTTTTATATATTTTAAGTTAAAATCAAATGAGAATTTTATTTATATTTGATATAATTAGTATTTTTTTTTGTGTGACAAAGGAAATATAATTGGTTTTTGTCTTTAACAACTAACATCTAATCGTACTCATCGATTAAAAAAAATTCCAATAATCTTGACGATGATGAAACAGTTGTTTGGAATTTTAACTTACTCTAAATTACTGAAAATGTTCAGTTTCTTCAATTGTAGCTGGTGCGGAATAGTTCTTGAACTTCTGATGATATTTCGTGTTCTCTTCCTTAAAATGTTTGTATCCGATTAATACTTAGGTCGAAAATATATTTAAACATAAATATAAAATATTATGTTTAAAATATATGAAAACATTGAAAAATTTAATATACACGCATCAAATATATGCTTACTAAGACAATGATGCTACTTTGATTAGTCGAGGGTTTATGCTGTGATTTATAAAAACAATTACCACTCTTTCCTATGAGGCACGTTTTTCTTAAAAGAAAAAATCATAAAGATAGTTTATGCATTGATTTAAAACGGATAATACCTCAGCATATAAGCACAATTCGATAATTCTTACATTGACAATGATATCGTCTATAGTAATCTAGTTTGGCTGCTTTTCATCTCTCAACAAAAAACACAATTCACACATCTACTAAGGGGTTAGTTTTGAAAGGGACAATAATCTCATATCACTTAATCAAAGATTTGGATTGTGGCTCATATAAGTAATGAGTAGTTTTCTCTTATGAAATATAGTTTTCCAAAAGATAAAACCGTGAAGACAATACGTGTATTACTTCAAATGGATCATACCTCGTAATGCCTAAGTGCAGTCCGATAATATTTACATCAACAATACCTAAATCCAATTATCATTCTCAAACCCTAGTAACCTAGGTCTAGTAACCAATAAATGGTGATTTTTTCAAACTCGTGACTGCATCAGATGATTTGAGGTGATCCAATCTTACTGATTTTTCAGCTTCTTATCGATTTATGCTTGAATATTGAATCATGGTCTTGGAATGAAATGGAAGTGTGCCATACTTGGAATGAAATGGAAGTGTGCCATAACTACAGATAAATTACTCTCAATCATAAGCTTGTTATGAAATTCCATGAACTGAACAAAAGAATGTTTAATGTCAATTCAAAAACTTTCACTTGATATTTGATGAAGTTTTAACGAAAGAAGATATCCAAACTCATCCTTGTAAAACTATTTTGGCATTTGAAAAATTATCTCATCCACCTGAATGCAATTTGAAATCTTGTTTGTAAGTTTAAAATTATTAGATTGTAGACCCGCGCTTTGCTACGAGCAGAATTTAATCTTTATTTTTTCGTTTGATCAACAATGATAGTGCACATGTGAATAACATAATGAGCATTCAAATATTAATATAGGATTAGAAAAGATAACTATGATATGGCTTATATACACATGCACAAACACACACATATATATATATATATATGTATAATTTTCATCAGCAATCATCAGAAGCATTCCAAAAGCAGTATATTTTGCAAAAATAAAAACATATAAACTCCTATGTGACCAGACACATAGAACTGAGACATCAAGCCAAAAGTTCACAAAACAGTTCGCAATATCATCTGCAAACTGAATCTATGGCAACAAAAAAACAAAAAGATTTTTGGCTTTAGACGTCTTACCTTGTTTCAACAGTTGTGGCGGATGATGCTGATAATGGAAGTCCTCTGACTGACTTGTTAGAAGATGCAGCAATATTTGTAAAGAAATATTTCAACAAAAGCAAAAGGAAAGAAATCAGAATTCAATACAAATAGATAAAAACATATTATACCATACTATGGTTTCTTAATATCCTAATTTTTACTATATTAATGTTCAATAAAGTAAAAGACACTGTTAAAGAAAATCTAGCTTGGAAAAGAGATTTCTATTAACGTTAGAAAGTCATTATATATTAATTTTCAACAAACTATATATTTTAATGCTTATCATTAGTAAAAGAGAGGTCAAAAATAATAAAGATCTCCGCATCTCATCAACTAAATTAAGCTACAAAAATCTAACCTGAAAAAGCGATTCTACTATGTAGGCATAACTTGACAAGTTGCAGCTCACAATGTCATCTGCTTTGTAGTTTAATGTTAGATGCGGTGCCTCTCATGCTATATATTAGAAGTGGAGGAGCTCAAATTCAATACGTGAGTCGTATGCAAGATCTAAAAGCTACTAAGGTAATTTAAGTAATTGAAAGAGGGGAAAAAAAAAAAAAGGGGAGAGGGATTCCTGGTGGAAGGGAGGGGTGTTGGGAGATTGAGTGGATTACTCTAGTCATATCCATCCAATGAAAGTTGAAAGGAGAAAAAGAATTTACCACCTACATAGCACTAATTACAATTGAAATCTCTGTCAACTGTGGGTCAATTTCAGCTTTTGATTTCACCAAGTACTTCAACGATTCCTGTCAAAGAGGGGATTCCAAATTGGCCTTTCATTGAGATAAAAGGGCAAAGCTCAGTACGCTAACATGACAAATACATAATCACAAGTAGTTATCGAAACGCAAAACTATTAACATTGACATGTATTTGTTATGTTACGAATCCATAACAGATAATTAAATTAGTATGTTCTAAAAGAAAATAATTAAATTCTTATTTGACCTCACCTAAAATAGAAGCAACGAATTATAAAGATCTTGTTTTGAATTTACAGTAACAGAAGAATCAGGTGTCACGTTAGTTATATACTTCCCTTGTGTTAAATTAGTGTTATTATATTAATAAATACAACATTTTATTAGTTTTATTAATATATGGGTTGCATCAAATTTGCAGTAAATAGTTAGTCCTGAAGTTGTGCAGAATTCACAAATTTTCTCTAATTCAAAATACCGAAATTCCGAGATGCTTTCTGGTATATATTCAAATGATGACTTCAAATTCATGAGCTCGGTAGTGGACAAAAAACATAATGTTCTTTTGATGAAGAAATCTCTTGCTCCATTTTCGAGGTTCTACAAAAACTCACAATAAATACTTATACATTTAAATGCTTGTATATTTAATTTAAATTACGATTATAAATATATTTTTAATTTTATTATAATTATTATAATTATAAATATAACGTATATTATTATGATCAATTATAATAAATATTAATAATAAATATTTTTTTATAGTATAAAAAACTTTTAAATTCTATCGATTCTAACTATAAAATGAAAAAAAAAAAATCACTATCTACAAATTTGCCAAAGCTAATGTGATGTTTGTTTCTAATTAACGATTGACACATGGCATCATATAACATTAACACATGACACCACATAATGTTGACATGTGGCATCATAAGATGTTATAATGTGTACTAATAAAAAATTAATTATTTTTTATTTTTTACTTAATAGAAACACGTGAATCATATAATGATATCACTAGTCGTAACAATTTTTTTTCGTTTATTCTTTTTGGTTAATTTTTTAATAAATTTAATAAGTATTTTAAAATTAAAGTATTAAAAAATTTAAAATAATATTAAAATATTAAAATAGTTTAAATAAACTTAATAAACATTTTTAGAAAATAAAAAATAATTTAATTTATTGATTTAAATTCTTATTTTTAAACATATATTTTTTAAATTTCATATATTAAAAATTTCTTAACAAATACATTTAATTTTTTTATATTTTAAAAATTATTTTAATTATTAATTTTAAAATAATTTTTAAGTTTTTTAAAATGTAAATATTAATTATTTTGAATGATTAAATTTTCAAATTTTACATTTTAAATATATCTTATTAAAAATTGATATTAATTTAAAAATATAATTTTAAATTTTTATATTTTAAAAATGATATTCAATTCCATATTGTATTTCTTTAAATTTTTAAAATAAATTATTTAAAAAATCAGATATTAAATTTTTAAAATATAATTTTATGTTTTATATTTTGAAAATTTTAAAAAAATTCTTAAAATTAAAATTTAAATATTAAATTAATTTTCTTTTATGATTTTAATATTCTAATATTTAAATTTTGAAAAATATTTATTAAATTTATTAAAATTATTTAGTAAAAAAATTGTTTTTTTGGTTACTACACATTATGATTCCAAGTGTCAAGTTTTCATTAAAAACAAAAATAAAAATAATTATTATTATTATTTTTTTACTAATACATACGCCAACATTCTATTATATCCTATGTCAATTGCCCATTAAATACAAACGCCGTATCAATTTAAATTTAACGATATTAAAATCAGATATTAAAATAGTAACTAAAATAAAACTTTAAACCTTCAATTAAAGATTTTTAAAATATAAAGATCATATTAAAATATTTGATAAATTTTAAAGACTTATTTGTGATATTATTTAAACAAAAAAAAAAACCCAAAAGTGAGATATTAACGAAAAACACAAAAGGAAAATAAAAGGGATAAAAAAAAGCATATACTTTAAGATCAGATTGTAAGGGCCCGATGTTCCAACGTGGCAAGATCGCAACCATCAATTTAACTTACTATACCCAAAGTCAAACTCTCGATTTCATTTCAAAGATAAAGAAACAGAGCCAAAGGAACGGGAGAACTTCCACCCAGACTCCAAAAGTCTCTGTCCCAAGTTGTCCCCAAAAGAAAATGAGCTTCTTTTCATTAACAAGGTCGATATCCCATTTTCAATAAAAGAATTTTTTTTTTCAATTTATACAAGTCTTTTTTTTTTCCCTAATTTTCTGCTTCTTCTTCTTGTTTTAATGCAGTGCTAGCAGTTCCTTAGTTAAATCCTCAAGCTTGACAGTGCAGTTGGGTTTTCTCTCTAATGAAAACAGTAATTTCCCTGGAGCTTTTATTTCATCTCCTAAAAGAACAAAACTTAAGAAGTTTTCTATAGCTTGCTCATCTTCTACTGGTAAGGTTCACTTCTTCCTCTCTTTGTTTTTATTTTAAGATTGCTTTTCTGGGTTTCATATGCTTGGGGTTAATTTAAAATGGGCTGTCATTTGTTCTTCATTTGCATTGGTTTTAATTAGATGTTTTGGTTTTTTATGTTTTTGCAATTTTGGGTGTTTAGCGAATATTATAAAGGTAGTAATTTTAGGAGAATTTTGATTTAGAATTGGATGATTTTGTCAGAAGCTGGAGTTGCCACCTTATGAGGGAAATGGGGTTAGTTAAAAAGGTTCTATTTGGATAATGAAGACTCCTTGTTCTGGATATGCCAACTTATGTCTTTGAGTAGTGTACTGGTTGAAGCATGGATGGGATTGACAGGCCTTGGTTTAGGAAGTAAAAGTTGTTTATGAGCTTCAATATCCAATTTTATTAGGATGAAATTTTACAATTTTTTATTTTTTGAAGAGATTCATTATGAATTGTGTTAGTTATAATCCGTGGCATTAGCTAATCAAGATGGGAGTATATATCAATTTGGGATCCTTTTGTGTAATCTATACGAATTTGACTATTATCTTTCCATAGTAGTGGAAAAGACATTTTTTTGATGATGTTGGCATGGAAGTGATGGCAAGAATATTTATGTTATTCGTACTCGGGTGTGAATGTCAGATACGGGCATTTATTCACCACGATTATGTTCAAATTTTTTTAAGTTTTTTAATGTATTTGGAGAGTCATATCTCCATACTCTTATCTGAATATATATCGGACATGGTTATAAAAAAAATTTTGAAGAGTCAAAGTGACATAGAACATTCTTGTCTTTGGACTTTAGGGATGCTATCAACTTATGCTCTTTTTATCCATTCATCTGTTATTTAGATCCATTGTTGGTTAAGGCTGCAAGAGGAGATCCTGTAAGTCGGCCTCCTGCATGGATGATGCGGCAGGCTGGAAGATACATGGCTGTTTACAGAAAGCTTGCCGAGAAACACCCATCCTTCAGGGAGAGGTCAGAGACAACTGATCTCATTGTGGAAATTTCTTTGCAGCCTTGGGAAGCTTTCCATCCTGATGGAGTGATAATTTTCTCCGATATACTTACTCCACTGCCTGCATTTGGTGTCCCATTTGACATTGAAGAAGTAAGGGGCCCTGTTATTCAGTCACCTATTCGCTCGGTGGATGACTTGAGGGCATTGCATCCAATTGACTTGGAAACACTACATTTTGTTGGGGAATCACTTCAGATTTTGCGCCAGGAGGTGATTTTCCTATTTCATTGCATGCATTATAGATAAGGTCAGATTACTAATTTTCTGCAAATTTTATAATTGCCAAATTTCTTTTCTTTTTAGTTACTAGTTCTTTCTTATGTAGGTTGGAGGTCATGCTGCGGTGCTGGGTTTTGTAGGAGCACCTTGGACAATTGCCACATATATGGTAGAGGGAGGTCCAACCCGCACTTATACGACCATAAAGCGTATGTGCCACACAGCACCAAATTTATTGAGGGCCCTTCTTTCTCATTTAACAAAGGCAATATCTGAATACGTTATTTACCAAGTGGAGTCTGGAGCACATTGTATACAAATATTTGATTCATGGGGTGGGCAACTACCACCTGATATGTGGGAACAATGGTCAAAGCCATGCATAACAGAGGTAATTTGGAACTTGGTTGATTTGATGAAGCATCATTATTGTTGACTTTCTGAATCATTCTCATCTCATTGCTTAGAAATTTTAGATCTCATTGTTTTTGTCATAAAAATTATGAAGTTATGCATGAAATGAGTTGGTAGAACAATTGTCTTCTACTTTACCTTAATTGTTTGTTCTATAGTCAACATTACTAAAGTGGCGATTGTCAAATACTCAATTATTTATGATATTTCAGGCTTCGATAGGTTGCTGACTACTTGCTTTTTTATTTCCTGAACAATTGGTATAAGGTGGAACTGTCAAAGCAAACTGTAAAAAACAAAATCATATTTCGTTAAAATGAGCGAATGATTACAATTTAATACCAAATCAAGTATATTATTTGATATAAAAGTGCAAGCATGAACATTTCATCCATGAAAGTTAAAATTTTAACTCCTTATTTCTTCAAAAGATTGTTTGCTTCAAATCTTAACATATATTTTGCTCTTTTCTCCTTACAAAAAGCAGGTAGAAAGCTAATTAGGCGTATGGATTTTGAAAATTCATTTATTTTAAAGGAAGAGCCCTGCTTTTATCAATTATATATAAAAAAAAAGAGGAGACAGAGACATTACATGAGTCTCTCTTCCATGACTAATTACTACCTGCAATCAACTCCTATTCAGTGGTTTTAGAAAATTTTTCTTAATATGTTTTTATACCTTTAATTTGACCCATATACTCATTTATTGGGTTCCTGAATTGCAGATTGTGAGTGTCGTACGAAGTAAATGCCCTAAAACACCTCTTGTTCTCTACATCAACGGAAATGGTGGCCTCCTTGAGCGCATGAAAGGAACTGGGGTTGATGTGATTGGACTTGACTGGACAGTGGATATGGCTGATGGAAGGAAGCGTTTGGGGAGCGATATCAGTGTGCAAGGGAATGTCGACCCTGCTTACTTATTTTCTCCACTTTCTGCTGTGACGGAGGAAATTCAAAGGTTTGTCAATAGAACTTTGTGTTTGATTTTCCTTATGATACTTGCCATCTCGTATCTGTATTTGAACATGGATTCTTGTTTCATGCCAAGTGGTAAGGAAGGGTCCGTAAGCCTGTAGTGGTGGTTAAAATTTCCCCCCAGCAGTCCCCACCAGCCACCAATTAAAAACAATGGGCAAATGGTTCATAAGTAATGCATTTTTTCAATTTAAATTTATTGTATTTTATTGTTCCAAAGTTATGTACCTAACTTGAGGACTGTGTCTCATCCGTGTGTCTGACCCTGCAACCACAACTATGGACGTGAGGAATATTTATCAATATTTATTTTAATATATTCAAAGGCATTTGAAAGGCCAGTGTAAGAAAATAAGTCACATAAATACAGATGCTAAGCTTTTAAATATTGAATTTCTCTTTCTGAGTTAAATATAACTTAAAATATACTTCTAATCGGTCCAGTAGTTTGAACTGGTGCAATCTATATTTCAGGGTTGTTAAGTGTGCAGGACAACGTGGGCACATTCTTAATCTGGGTCATGGCGTTCTAGTCGGGACACCTGAAGAAGCTGTTATGCATTTCTTCGAAGTCACAAAAAGCTTGAAGTATGACAGTTCATTTCAAAATCATGCCATGGAGGAATCTAAATTGTTAGTTTGAGAACATTATGATTAAGCAAATCCTGTGATTTTTTTTTTTTTTTTGCTATAAATTGGCCGTTGATGGTTAAATTCACATCTTACCGTTGCATCACAATCTCATCATCTCAAATCAACTTGCATTTTGTTGAAAGGGGTTTATTGGGGTTTGGTTCTTGTACATGCTTGTGGATAAGCCAGTAGATATTTTCATTTTGCCCGTATTAAATGTCGGGCATGAATAAATATCCTGATTTTTGTTGTAGATTTGAAGTCTATGCATGCTTGAGTATTTTGTTTGAGTTTTCCACCTTTTACTGGGCGGTAGAGGATATGGTCTGCTGAGATGCTCAAGCGCTTTGAAGTGACTGGTAAAATCATTTGCAGAAGGATACACGAACTGTAACCAATTATTCATTTATGTAATGAATTGATTCTTTGGTCTTATCAATGTAGTCGTGCCACTAATTGAAAGATTTCTTTTGATTAGCCAAAAGTAATACTTGAAAAACTGCCATAATGAACATTTCTCTAATATGGTTGACCGCCTTCAATCAGCTTGGTCAGTTCAATAATCTTGTGCTAGCTTTATACTTTTTAATCTGAGAATATGTATGCGTTGACGAGCCCAGTAATGAGATCTTTCTTTCTATATATGTTTGAGGGATTTATGTTAAACTTTTAAGACAGCATATGTATATGTCACTGTCTTTATTTTTGTTTTTGTCTAGGGCAGGTGATGTTTTGGAATATACCTATATAGATAGTTGCTACTGACTATGGGATTTTGTTAAAGATAATTGGTTAATAATTAACATCGGTTGGTCTGGCCTCATGAGAGGAATACATCACATTGTGCATGGACATGCATTATGCGGGGATAGCATTATAACAATGGAAGGCACAATTTTATTGAAATCTAATAACGTATCAAGCTTTTTTTTTTTTTTCTCTTTTTGTTTTTTCTTGAAGAGGTTTTAAAGTTCAAGGCTATGTTGTTCTGATTTTTTTATTTTTTTGGAAGTATCCATGTCTGACACCCTTGTCAAACTAAAATTCGGATATGTGTATGGAGATATGACCCTCAAAGGACCCTCCAAATATGTAGAAAAACTTAGAAAAAAACTGAATATACTTATGTCAAACACATATTGTGTATCCAACACTCACACCGAGTATGAGCAACATAGGTTCAAGGCACTATGGCGGAGGGTTTTTTTATTATTATCAATGACAAATAGACAAACAATTTGTAAGCCAACTGGATATTATGTCTTGCTAAGTTTTTCTTTCTTTCATATTGTCCACTTGTTGCTTGCAGATAGGATGTAATCCAGCCAGGTGAATTTGTCCACTCTATATGCAAGATTATTGATTCTTATGAATCTTGAGATCAGATCATTGTTTCCCTAGTATTCCTTTGTCACCCATCTCCTTCTCCGCCCTTCAAAGGCCAATAAGTAAATCCATCGAAAGGGAAATATCTAAATCCATTTTCCTTCCGGATTTTATATCTTTGTCTTGCTTTAGTATGTTAATTGTCCGCAAGAATGTATTACTGTTTCAAAGTTTTTAATGTATTTGTAATGTAGTTATGACTGTTACATGTCATTTGCTAGTGGGATTAGTCTTGAAATGAACAGACTAATATTTTACTAGCAGCTGACTGTGGATAAAGAAAATTATCAGTTTTCTTCTAGTAAGTGATTTTTTATGCACATTTTGCACCAAAGTTGACAGATATCCCTGGGAGTATTCCAGGGAATATTTGAGCTGAGGCCCTTCCTGGAAAGCAAAAGGACTGCAGGCAGCGTGGTTTTATCTTCTCTACTTGGAATTTTCTGCCTGCGACTTGAATGCTTCCTTGCTGCGGGCTTGTTTCTAAATTTCTAGTAAGCATCTAGTTTGAAACGGTGAAGTCAGCTTGAAGTATAGTCCATTAGGAATTTGTTAAGTTTTACAGCCTTTTGTTTGATTGATCAATAGCAAACAGCAGAATTTACCATGGTTATTTGGGGCATGGAATTTTTAACAGAGATTTGCTTGAGAAAGAGCAGGATCTTTTTTATGTATGACAAGGCTTGAGGCTTGTAAATTGTTTGAGAATTTGATGATAGACTGCTTCCATGTGACTATCGCAGTTAACTTTGAGTTATTGCACCTTGCTGAGATTCTGCAAGTGGTGAATGGAATTATCACTATCAAAGTAGGATGAAATAAGGGGATAATTAAAAGAAACGTTTTTTCTATTTTGATTTTAACTGTATTGGTGACAAACGCCGTCTTTAATTTAATTATATTAGGAACGAATATTTTTTTCAAAATTTTTTAGAGACAATTTTATATGATAACTTCATTTTTAAAACTTTTAAGAACGATTTTAATTTTTTTTAGAGATAATTATTTATTGTTTTTAATTTTTTTAAATTTTGTAGTGTATGTTCATATTATAATCCTGTTTCACATTTTAGGAGCCGAAATCTTGAATTCGGTGGGTCTACAAATGCAACAAACTTCTATGAGAATAACGATCGATGTTAAGTAGGTAAGCAATTCTTCACAGCATGGTACATGAGATTTTATGCTTCTTGACTGATTTATATGTTCCTTCAAAAATGTCTGCCTGAACTATGTCATTCCTTAACTTAGTGTAAGGGGCAAGTTCTTCCTACTGTTTAAGACATGAACTAGGTTCAACCTGCAGGGGAACCGCCTGAATGTTAATTCTTTCCAATGAAAAAAAAATCTTACAATTTGTGTATTCGTGTTTTATTCATAAATTTTATTATGTTATAATCGTATTTAAGATATTTTACATTTAGATATATTTTAATATATTAATAATTCATATTATATAAATTTTAAGACACATGGTCTTGTCGTGCGTGCTTTATTTTGTTGCCGGCAGTGGTTTTAGAAGCTGGTTCAAGACTTTTAATCCTGAACTGATCTTTCCCTCAACCCTGCTTTATTGTATTCTAGAAATGGACGGTAGCTTGTTGGATATCTATAATTTTTTAAATATTTAGATTCTAACTTACTTAAATTATTTAAAATCTAAATTTGTTTATTTGCTTACTCGTTAAATATTACTATCTGAATTCATATTTAATTTGAAAAGAAAAATATGTCGAATATCTAAATTTACTAAATATTTGAATTTATTGAATCAGTTTTTTAAAAAATAAAAAAAATCTATAAAAAGAGTTAAATAGGTAAATGTATATTAGACTTAAATATCTAAATATGTTATACGTATAAATAAAATGGATTTTGATAACAACTATGAGTCTTGGCTATTTTTGTAATAAAAGTCAAAGTGAATGCAAATCACGGATATTTAAAAAGTCATATCAAATTTGTTTCGAATTATTTGCAAATAGTAAATCATAATTTGCAAATTATGATCATTGATTGTAGGGATTCAGATTGGTTTCTAGCTTCAATATATGTTTCTGAGAAGTAATTGGGATCAATATAAATTCTTGACCCATTTCTTATTAGTTTAAGCAGCAGAAAGTGTTGGTTCCTCCTAATTTGAGCTTAAAGAACTAATTTTTGGTCCGTATTTGCATTATGGGAAGTTGAATAATAAATAATTGTTTTTGTTAATAATTACATGCTGGGAAAAAAATTCCAGCATCTCAATCATGAACATTTAAATCTGGATTAGCAAATCTTAGCTATCAGCTTTATTGCTCGGACTTCTATTTTCTTTGTTTGAAGTATTCGTATCCTAAGCATATTCGGATATGAAAATATAACTTTTCAAAGATTCTAAAAATATAAAAAAATTATAAAAATTGAACATACCTATATTGAATATGTACTCATATTTTACACTGACATTAAAGTCTCATTAAAATAAGCTATCACCATTCAAGTTCGAGTTCTATTTTTGTACCTTGATAAAAAGGATCTATTGTAAGAGCTTGCAA
Source organism: Adansonia gregorii (assembly GCA_038382025.1). NCBI lineage: Eukaryota > Viridiplantae > Streptophyta > Magnoliopsida > Malvales > Malvaceae > Adansonia > Adansonia gregorii. Next base: position 13,810,993 of record JBBYHO010000001.1, on the reverse strand, counting down.
AATGCAATAAGGTGTATGAATGATTCACATTGCCTCATCATTAAGCATTTCACTCAATTTTAGATGTATTAACATTTTGTCTGGGTTTTAATCCATTTTCCCCCATTCATAAAATACCTGAACGCAGGATGGGAACAACGTAGCCTGGCTTGGGGTCAGCCATAAATTTACCAACTGGAAAACGAGCCACTAGAACCCTATTTTTTGAATACTAAAATTCATGGATCCTGATTCTGTTCTATTGAATCCTACCAAAAATAAATCAGATGCAGCACCTGTTTTATTGAACTAATGTATTTTGCTTTCTTCGTCTTCACTATACCATTGAATAATTAATAAAATGACCAAGTAAAACGACACCCTTAAAAGGTATCATCCAGTAGATTGTAATTTTTTCTCTTATTTTAAGTTACAACGCCCTTTGTAAAATTAAGCGAGTTGCAACCCCCTTTGTAAAATTAAGTGAAAACACGGTATTTCGTTGATCATTTTTATTCATTGTTTTAACTATATCATGTTTAGTATTACTTCGTTAATCCCAAAAAAAAATTGCTTATTTCCTCTCCATTTGATTATATTATTTAAATTTTAATTTTTCCATATTTCGTGTATATTCAAAAATAAATATAAAATATAATAATCTAAATATATAAAAAAATTAAAATTTTAAATATATATATCAAATAAATATTTAATATTTAATCCTTACTCTAAATCCGGATATCATAATATTTGACAACCTCACCTCCGCGACCCATGAATATTTACAGTAAATATATTTCTAAAGAAAATCACAGGTGCCATCATAGAAGGGGTCAATGCAAGTTAATGGGTTCTGATCTGTCAGTTGTCACACTAACAAAATATACTTCGCATTTCTATAAAAACCAAATATAGCTTGGCTACTTTGCTCCCTTATGCTATAACCCCTGTAGTTCATTGCCTATATACTTGGTTTCATTTTCAAGGAGGCAAGCTATCTTAATCCCTTGTCCATCAACAGTACGTCAGAAAACTTTGATTACACTTTGATATGAACGATCTTCGACTTTAAGAACCCTTCACAAAACCTGCCATAAAGACTAAGACAAAAAGGGTGGGGGCCTTGTGAAAAAAGAAGAGATATATGGGGCAATTGGTTTTTATGTGTTGGTTTTAGATGACTTAGTATGAAACGGTTTTAGGGCTTTTTAACTTACTTGGAAAGAAGATAATATTGAGATTGAAATGTATCTCTTTTTTACTTTTAGATGTGATTAAAATTATATTCGGTATACGTGTCATTTCAAGCGCATTTTGTTTTAAAAGTATATTATGAAAACGCGTTTTAGACAAAAAAAATGTTAGTGGTTGGATAAAATCTTTAGTAAATCTTTTAATGATTATATTATCAAAAGAGAATCTTATGAATACACAGTCTTCTTAATATGATTTTTTTTAAAAAAAATAAATTAATATTTTTTTTATTAATCAAGTCATATCTTTCTTATCTGTTATATCATATTAATTGAAAATCTAAAATTGATAAAGAAATAAGATAAACTTCTTAACAGTAATAATTTAAAGACATAATTGCGTAATTTTCAAGTCCGAATCTAACTATTCATGAATGATTCAACTCAAATTAAATTGAAATTCTAGCACATTCAGTTCTTATATCTCTATTGAAATATTTTATTCATACTAGAATATTAGGACAAAAAATCATTTCTCAAACTTTAAAAAGGTATTTGAAGGAGTTAATTAGACCAGAATTGCAGTAATCCTATTTGTCTACCAATGCAGATTTTCTTGGTTTCCAAACAGATCATTAAATTTTACGAAGTTCACCCATAAATAGCTGTATGCATAACAAGTAATTAAAGCTATAGTGATAGTTCAAACGCTACCCTTCTCCTATATTTAGAAAGGTGATAATCACCTCTTCCCATTAGCCTACAACCACTCTATCTATACACATAGTTTCGTTTACTTGCAAGCTCAATTGCTGCAAACTTCATTCAAATATTACTTGGATTCAGATGTAAGTATCGTATATAGGTAAGTATTTAATATGGGTATATTTAATTTTCTAAAACTTTTTTATATAAAAGCTCCTTTGAGGATTATATCTCATACCTATGAATATATTGTATATAAATTCTTTAATAAAAATGAAGAGTCGGAGCAATGTAACAACGGGCCATTGAAATAAATGCATATACTTCTTGTTTGTAACCAAGAAGTTGGCTGCACTGCTCTCTTAGTTCTGATATTTTATGCAGTACTTTTGATGCTTGAAAGATTAAAAGAATCAAATTTGCTCCATCTGATATTTCTAATTTCCATCGATTTGGTCCTTTGCTTAGTGCTATTGCTGCATTTCTTTTTCAAGTTCTTTCACCATATAAAATGGAACATTTGGTTTTTGAAAATAACATTAAGCCAAATCCCCAATCCCCAATCTCCGGCCCTTTTCCCCTTTCTTTAAGATACTTGTCTAATCGCCTGTCTGACAAAAAAATTATGGAGTAAAACTGTAAGCTACACATTGAGAGTGTGTTGTCAATGTCCGATGGATGTTGCATCTATGTTGCCAATATTTTTTAATTTTTAAAATATTTGTATTCGACATCTATATTCGACATATATTTGATATAGGTATGAGATATAATCCTCTAAATATGTGAAAAAGTTAAAAAAATTGAGATATCTTATCGAACATATATTTATATTTGACACTCATTTTACATCTGATTAATATAATATTACATTTATAATGTTTACCCAGCGAATTCGGAAAGAAATGGCTACAGAATAAGGAGTCATTTTCTGACGAATGCCCCACTCTCTGCTAGTGCTAAGAATTGAACCAATGTGTACTACCTTAATGCAATGACATTGGTTTAAAAAAAGGTGATTTATTGAGTGCAAAGAACTTAATATCTATCTGAAAGTATAAATTGCAGGCCACTAATGGCGCCAATGGCACCTTCCAAGTACAATCTGATAGATATTCCAACGTTAGTGGCTATAATACTAGCTAGGGAAGAAATGGATCGGCTTACAAAAGCAGTAAAAGAACATTGATTACACTCATATATCAGATATAATGGTTCTGGTCTAGCCTGAAATTGTATCAATATTGTGTTCTTGAACTGCATGAGAAACAAAAAAGAAATTAAACTATAATTTTCTAAGGAAAATTAATGGGAGAACTCAATTTGGCTATATTCACCTATTTCAAACTTGGAATTTTTTTTTTATCTTGGAGTAGCCATGATTTCCATCATCAATCTCTCCTGATTACAAGGAAGTTGCCTTTCAAGTTGAATTAGGTTATTCCATGTTCTGCACAACCTTTATCAATAATTTTCAACAACCTTATGAAATTTTTTATTGACTTTATTCTTTTTTTCCTTTTGGTTTTCAGTTCAAGAATCTTACTTTGCCTTCCTTTATTAGTTCGTACTTAGATAATTGTACATTATATTCCCAATGTTCCACTTTTTTTTTTCAAGTTTTCTTGACATTCAAATTGTAATACATGTTTTCTTAATTAAGCTAAATTCATTTTATTAATAGAAAATGAATTTAAAATTTATTTCAATTGATTCATGCAGGTTACAAGTACCTTTAAAAGATGGCGTTTATTAAATTTAGGTTCACATCTTAACATCTATAATTCTTTCTTTATTTCTAGACTGAAACTTTCCTTGTACCAAAAACACCTCTAGTACATTATATGATGCATGCCATGGTCTCTCGTACATTGAGCTATAGTTTTTTCTAATTTAATTGTTTTGGCTATTATCTTTTTTCTTAGCATTTTATAATGATTATCAAGTTGTTTTCATTGAAAGAAGAAAATGGGGGGCCATGGTGTTTGCTATAATTAATTCTAAACAAACGTTATTAAAATATTTGGAATTATTATGATATATATATATATGAAGGAAAATTAAAAAAAAACAATCTTAATCATTAGGCTATTGCTATTTTATTCATCATTCAATTCAATTTTTGGTTTTTACTTGAGGTTCATTTTATTTTCTTATACTTTTAAGAGAATTTTACTGGCTAGTTTGACAAAATGTTCTTAAACTTTCATATTCCTTATGGTTGATTGATTTAGAATATTTTCGCTCTTAAGTTAAAGCGTAGAATGTATATTATTATCTATATTATATACAATGAGTAATAATATTATTCAAAAAAAAGTTATAATAAATTTATTGAATCTTATGTCATTAGTAAAATGTTACTAATTCAGTCAATAAAATTACTTAAAAACGAAAATAAAATAATAACAAAAATATAAAATTAAGGCCATTTATTCCTTCCAAATTTTTATACAAAATATATTTTAAAATATCTATCTTTAAAAAAATCGTTCACTTCTCCTTAATAGAACTACCATATGTAACCTTCTTCTAGAGTAATATATTTTTTCATATTCACCCACATATTATTATTATGGACCTTAATAAACTAATTCGCATTCCCAACTAACTCCTTATGATGCAATATGTTATGAATAAAATAAACACTTGAAGAAATTGTAATGAATTCTAATACCAGAAATCAAACTAGGTTTCTAACATGCTTACTGTCAATTTATCCCAAAAAACTAGAAGAGAAAATTCTTAGAGGTTGATTATCCTAGATGTTTTAAGAAAAAAAAAATTCAGAGGCAAAGCTCATATTCATCATGAATAATGCAGAAAGATAGAAAGTAACATTTATGTTGTTTCTTTGGACAGAAATCTAGAAATATGACTATTAAATATTTGTTACAAAGGAAATTGTAGTTTGAGAATAAAAAAAGAATTATAAATTTTACGATTCAAACCCTAAAATTTTTAAGAATGATTGCGTAAATGAATAAAACTAAACTTCAGATTCAAAGTACTTTGGTGAAATGGAAAACAAAAAATATCTTCAATCTAATGTTCTATCCATTGATTGAAAACTTTTTGATGGACAATTGAAGCTGCCATGTTTTTTTATATATATACATGACAAATTCCTTGTAAGAGTGGGAATCCAACCCTTGGACCTTACTCTCCGAAAAAAGTGTACAAGCGCGATAATAATTAACTACATGAACTGAGCTTTATTAGGGATAAGGTTTTTGCCAAAAATATCAGAAAAATTAGCCATTTTTTAGTGGAAATTAACAAGAATAGCAGATGAGACAAAGCTTAGCTAGCTATGGGGATATTGAAATAGAAAATTTAGCAATTAGATTTGATAATTTCGAATATGACACAATTATACAATATGAATATGACGTAACAAAAAAAATAAGATGAATACCTTAAAATCTATGTACACAAATTATTAATGTGCTAAAATTTATATAATTATATAACATATTCGCATTTCTAGTTGAATGTAAACCTGAAGAAAAAGGGAAGATTTATCACATTGATTACTAGCTTATGTAATTATTTATTTACCTTGAAGAGGAATCCAATGATGTACCAATCAAAGAACATTGTGAAGATGTGGGACAAGATATCATATAAGTGGGAGATAGGACAGGAAATTATGCAATAATAAAAAGATTAAAAAAAAGAATTAAGAAAAGGGTCTCCAATAATAATCTTTATATTATTTGACTGCCACTACTTGTTAATCCTATAAAGCAAAATTCATGTACATATTCAAATATAACTAAAAATTCTTGAAAACCATTTCGAATTTTATAATTATAGAGGTACAAACCCTCACTGATATTTTACATTCATCGACATTTGCAAATATAAATTGTATATTTTTTGGTACCCTTTTAGTAATCTAGACTATAAATTATTCAATGTGCATTATATAAAATTATCTCATCCAAAGTTTTTAGATTACGTAATCAGAATTAATTAACAAAATAATATATATTTTTCTAGATATATTCCGAAATAGAAAAATTAATTTAAAAAAATAAAAATTTCATTATCTTTTAATCTCATATTATGAAATTAAAAAATTTTAATATTAATTATTGAAGATGAAATCATTATATATTTAAGTCCTAAAAAGCCGGCCTCTCAATCATTTTTCATCTAATAATAAGGTACTGTCCTCCTAGTACTAAATGTTGAAGATTCCATGGCAGTAAAATGCTACGTTTTATCCCAAATCATTAAAAAAAATGGAATAGTTGAAGTACAATATTATATGATAGTCATTTGCACCAATAGACATATGCCTGGGGAGTAGTTCATGGAACAAACTTGACTGCTATTGACAAAATACTATTAACTGAAAAGGAAAAAGAAATTAAAAAAAAAAAGTAACTTACCCTCTTTCAACAATCAAGACATTGCTGATGATCTAGCTGTCTATAAAATTACCAATATCTTGATCCAAGAAGGAAATGATTGCGATTTCGAGAATATATGGAGCTTTGACATGGTGATATGGTAGCAAACTGATTCAAACTCCTGGAATTTTATTTTACGACCTGAAGTAAGACAAAATGCAATGAAATGAATTAATCATGAGATCAAATGTAAGCTTTGAAATTTGGGTTTTTAGAGCTAATTTGAAAAGACATAGTGGTAATCAATATTTGGAGCAATTTCACATCATGGATCAGCATAATTATAATGCTTTTGGCAGAGTTTTCCTTTTTCTTTTTTTTTTTTTGGGTCACAATGTTTGACACTAATATTAGCTGCAGAGCATTTCTGGGTTAATTAATATAATAATTGAAATTAGCAATTAGCACGCTTCTCATGCAGACAAAAGAAAATCTGATTCAGGTCAATTGTAAATAGAATTATTACTAAAGAAAAGGACATTCATCTAATGGAAAAGTTAAGTTAAAAGATAAAAAAGCTATTATTATAAATCTAATAAAAGAATCAGGAAATTTGATAATATTATGCAGTGTAGGACTTGGGTATCTTAGTGATAGCTTTTCGTAGCAGCACCCAAGGAAACAAAGATAATGAGTAAGCATTTGGGTTTATATACAGTCCTGATATCTTCAATCATCTATTTTTCTTAAGATTATGAAAAGAACATTCATATATATATATATATATTTATATATTATATGTAAAGTTTTAGTGCAGAATCATAAAAGAGCTAGGACTTGCTAGAGAGGGAACTTGAAAATGGGAATTATTTTAAATTTGCAAAAAAAAAAAAAAAAAAACAAAATTATTGAGATTTTTGCATGTGAGATTATGAAAGAAAGAAAGAAAACTAGAGTGAAAGAAAGAAAAAAAATTAAGAAAAATTAATGTTTGTTATTGATATTAAGGTAAAGTTACTCTGTACTGTTATTGTGCCTTGTCTTTCTAAAAGTAAACTATTGTACAAATTAGGGTTTTGAAGGTCTTTGCCTCTAGGGTTTATTATCAACAGGAAACGAAAATGTGCGGCCTAAATGTCTTTAAAAAATTGTTCCTCTTTCTTTTAGTAATTTTCTTCCTAAAGTATTTTTCAGCTTAAATTAAAGTAGCCAGCTGACAATTTAAAGCTTATTTAATCTATTGATTACAGTAAAGTTCAATTATTTTTCTTGTATTTCATTCCATGACGTCAAAGTTCATCACCAGATCTTAACTGCTAACTAAGCTATGTCGGTGCTGAAGGGAAAATAAACTAATTAATTACCACTTTTTTTTATAAAGAAAAACCATGGAGAAATCAAGATTGCTGCATAGGGATGCTTGAGCTATCTTCGTTAGACTTCAATGGATTCTTCTTCTTTTTTTTCTTCTTATAAGGGATTCCCCGAGCTTTAGCTTGGGAATCCCTCACTTCACGAAGGTAAATCCGAATGGAACCGCTTGCAAAAGGGTTGGTCTCGGGCAAACCACCGTTCTCTTCGTAAGCAGCTCGAAGTCGGCCGATGAGAGCGTCGAGGCTGCCCCAAGCTTGTCTAAGAGGACATGTACAAGGCCCCGGTGGTTCAGGTTGCCCGAAGAACACGCAACCTTGCAAGTGCACCTTAGTCTTGCCGAACTGATCGAGGTAACGAAGGAAATCAAGAACATGATTGGCGTTACACTGAGAAAGAGGCACCGGTGGCCTTTGGTTCGTTAAATACTGCCCGAAAGTGTTCCAATCCCTTCTCTTCTGTGACTCATACCGGCTCAACGGTGGCGGATTTTGCTGATCACCACCACCACCACCAGCAGCAACAGCTGCTGATCTCGAAGACCCTTCAGCTATTTCTTTCCCTTTGTTGATTGACATCATTGTCTCCGCTAGATTTCCCCAAGACAGGAAAGAATTCTTGGAAAGAAAGAAACAGAAAATAAAAGGAAAAAAAGAAAGAAAATTTGCAGAAGAGAGGCAAAATGAAGATCACATCAATGGAGCTAATTGAGGGGACGAGCTGTGGGTCCTACGAAAGTGCTTTAGCTCTCCTTTTTCTCGCAATCACATTATTTTCTTCCTTTAATTGTTTAAGGATATATATATATATATATATGTATATTTATAATTATGCTTCCATCATCCAAGCAATCATTATGGAGTATATTAGCTTAATTAGCCAGTAAGTTCAATTTTAAAAAATTATGACAGGTTTCTTGCTGTAGATTAAACCCAAGTTTAATTCAACTGATTAATAAGAATTTCTCACTTTAGGAATAATAATATCTACATTTAATGACTTTATAATTTACAAAATTTATGCATTATTAGTGTATCAAATTATATTATTTTATCAAAAAATTTTAAAAATAAATACAAATTAAATTTACGATAAAAAATTTTATCTATTAAATTAAATTGAAAAAGGAAATTACTTCAAACAGTTAGATATTTCTTTTATAATCTTCAACTTTATATGAGCTTAATTTTCTTTCCAAACGATCTTAAAGATATAGTAAAAAATGATAATTATTATTAATCATATATTAAGCTTTTTGAAATTTCAATTAAGCAATAAAATGAAATTTTAGTTTAGCTCATCATATATAATTAACAGTATTTAGAGTGGATTTTCTGGTGCAAGGTCATGGTCGTTGCCTTACTGTTATATGGATAGAAAAATATATAATTAGACATAATCTTCTGCATTTATTTTCATGTGTTTTTGTAAATTCTTTTCTTAAAATATTACCTTATTATTATAAACATATATATATATATATGTATTCTTACCATTTGGATTTGACTTATAAGTTAAGAATGAAATGAATATTTTTATAAAATCTAAATTTTAGTTCAGTTAATTCAAACAATCACTCTTAAAGATATCATCCAATAGATCTCGATTCAATCTTAGCATTCGTAATTTTTTATTTTTAAATTACAGTAATTTTATATAAAAAATGAATACTCTTATCTTATATCCATGTTGTATTCGAGAATCTTGCCAATCTTTTTATACTTCATTATCTAAGTAAGTCCATAGTTTAATTCAAAAAACAATTTTTAGTGCAATTTTCATGGACTATTTCATTAATTTTTGTCTTTTTTTGGGGATAATGTCATGAACAACCCTTGAAGTTTAGCAAATATTTTGATGTGATTCTTGTACTTTAAAAATGTTTAATTGAATACTTAAAGTTTAATTCTGTTTATTATTTTAATGTCTGATTCTAATACAATTAAATATAAATTGATGTGATAATCAATCCAATGAGAAAGTGACATGTTGCACATAGCATGTTGTCACATGTATACACTAAAAAATAATTATTTTTATTATGTAACATATAAAAACTTGACACTTGGGATCATATAATGATGCCATATGTAATAATAGAAAAACAATTTTTTCTTTTTTTTTTCTTTTCTATAAATATTTTTGATAAACTTAAAAAATATTTTAAAAAATTAAAATCATTAAAGAATTTTAATTTCATATTTATTTTTTAATTTAAAAAATTGTTAAATATAAATATATAAAATTATATTTCTAACATCTAATATCTGATTTTTTAAAAAAATTATTTTTAAAATTAAATAAATATAATATGGAATTAAAATCATGTTTAAAATATAAATAGTTAAAATTATAATTTTTTTCAAAATAATTAATATTTTAATTTTTAAAAAAATTATATTTTAAATATTAATTGTAAAATAATTTTTTTTAACTTTCTAAAAATAAATATTACATATTTTAAAAATATATAAATTTAAAATTTAAAATATTAATTTAACAAATATAATTTGAACTGTTTTATATTTTAAAAATGATATTAATTCCATATTGTTTTTCTTTAATTTTTAAAATATTTTTTATTTTTTAAAAAAATAAGATTTTAAAATTTTAAAATTATAATATTAAATTTATATATTTAAAATTTTGTTTATAAAGTTAAAAAAATTAAATATCATATTAAATTCTTTTTTTAATTTTTAAAATATTTATTAAGTTTATAAAAAATATTTATAAAAAATAAAAAAATTTTGTTTTTTTGTTAGTCCACGTGATATCATATAATGATGTCACATGTCAAGTTTTTATTGGTTACAAAAACAAAAACAATTATTTTTTTAATAATACACTTGGCCACATACTATGATACCAAATGTCACTTTTTTTATAAGAAAAAAATACCACATCAGGGTGTTAGAATCAAGTATCAAAACAACAACTAAAATAAAACTTTAAATACTTAATTAAATATTTTTAAAATATAAAAATCACATTAAAATATTTGCTAAACTTCAAAGGCTATTCATAGTATTATCCATTTTTTACCCTTTACCAACATTTTTTGAAAACATCTTTATAATATACAGATACACGAAATAGTAATGAATACAGCTTATAAAAACTCTCAATCTTTCACCCACCTAGTTTCCAACAGTTTGATTTCGACTCTTGTAAGCTGATGGGTTAGGCAAAAAATGCATTATTTCTAGATGAGCTGGGTTGACCCTCAAGGTTTTTCCAATATATTATAATGAACAGTGATCATGTAACAGCTTTAATTTCACACAATAATAATTCATGAACGCCCAATGAAGATGCTTAACATGTGAAATGAAAATGATTGAGCCGCCGCCCACCGCCACGTTTCGATGCTTCAATGGAGGATTTCATAGTGTTATGAGAATTGGCCTGTGCCTGTAACTATTTTTAGTGAATATGGAAGTCACTGCCATCACCGGCTACCTAGACCGCCGCCGCCCCCCACTCTTGTTAATGCATTGTATATTTTTTTTTAATACTCATTTCGGAGCTATTAAAAATGAAAATTAACTATTAGATTCAAATTTTAGATTTATTTAATGTAAAAATTTTTATAATTGAATTTTATTTAAGTTCAATAAATTTGAATTATTATTTACAAATATAAAATATTTAAAAAATATTTTATATTAATATTTATATATTATAATAATTAAATTTAAATAAAAATATTTTTATTAATTAAATAGTGATTCGGTCCAGTCCGAATCAAAAAAATATAAATTCATGCATGGTCCAATTTGAACTAAATAAATTACTTAACTCTTGAATATATCTAGCTATATATTATTTTTTTAAAATAATCATATAAAATAATTAGATTACGTCTAACTTTGTATAACATGATCCTAAATGATAATAATAATAATATAAAAAATTTGTGCCAAATTGTTAGTGACGTTTTTGTTGTTTCCTTTGTGAGTTTTTCCTTTTGTTCTATTCTTAATTTTTAATTTGACACTTGCATACTTTTTTCTTTATTAGAAACATGCATACAGACTACACCGTACAACAAATATTCCCCCAGTAAATCTGCTTCAAGATTTCTAGCAACTCATCGAGCGCACGCATGCAGTAACAGGCTTTCATCTTTTATTGAAGACAAAGCCCAATTTCTCAAATAATTACTCCCTCCAATAATAATATAATTGCTTATCTTTATTTAAAGTCGAATATTGATTAAATTTATTTATTCGTATATAAATATATTAAGTTATAAATATGGTCATAAATTTAAAAATGAAAATTCAAATTTTTTTCATAATTTCTGCCAGACATGTATACGGTAATTAAGGCTCATAAAGAACAAAAAAAAACAGTAAGGAGAATCTTTCTAGAGAAGAGAAATTGAGTAGAATATGGAAATTGTTTTCAATTATTCATAATGTACCAAACAAAGAGACAATGAATATGAAATTGCATGTCAGTGAAAGATTTAGATGTCTACGTATTTTAAAGCTGTTAAAATAAGAGGTGTTTGCGGGTGGGATCTGATTTTGATCGAGTTTAAATGGTAAAAAAATTTATTTGTTTAGGTTTGATTTGGATTTAGTTTGTCAAATCGAAACTATTCCCAAAATATACTACAACATTAAAAAAATTATTTTTATATTAATATTTAAATTTAAATAACATATTTTTATTAGTTAAATAGTAATTTAAGTTACGTAAACTTAAATTACAAAATTTTTACTCCAGTCCAACTTAATTCAAGTTGGATTAATCAAATCGAAAGAATAACTCAACCCGATGATATATTTTTTATTCAAGTTAATCAAGTATCCCAAGAAAAATATACATCTCCATGGGAAACTCGTTGCTGTTATTTGGCTTCCTATAGAAAGAAACCAAGTCGAAATCTTAATGCGCAATACTGGTGGGAATAATTATTGTTTTCTCATTCAAGCCTTTAAGATTTAATTTACCATGTTACTATAAATAGTAAAAGTTTCATCAGCAAATGCTACATGTATATTTTATATTATTATATATCGAAACTTAAACGTAATAATTGAATCCGACAAAATCAAGCCCGTGGTAGTTAAATAGTAATTTAAGTTACGTAAATTTAAAATACAAAATTTTTGTCTCAAGTCCAACTTAATTCAAATTGGATTAATCAAATCGAAAAAATAACTCGATCCGATGATATATTTTTAATTCAAGTTAATTAAGCAACCCAAGAAAAATATGCATCCCCATGGGAAACTCGTTGCTGTTATTTGGCTTCCTATAGAAAGAAACCAAGTCGAAATCTTAATGCACAATATTGGAGGGAATAATTATTGTTTTCTCATTCAAGCTTTTAAGATTAAATTTACCATGTTACTACAAATAGTAAAAGTTTCATCAGCAAATGCTACATGTATATTTTATATTATTATATATCAAAATTTAAATGTAATACTTGAACCCGACAAAATCAAGCCCGTGGTCTAAAGGAAATATAATAATTGAATTTCTTTTATTGGTTTAATTTTTTTTTTTTTTTGGGAGGGGGAGAGGAGGGATAACTTATTAATTTACCATTCAATTTAATTTAATATCGAAGCTTTTAAATTTAAATCCTAATAAATATTTTTTCCTTTAATATTTTTCACGCATTGTCTTATTTTCCATCGAGTTGAGCATTGCTGCTCTATTCTTGCATGTTACTCCTTTCTTATATGCTTAAGTTTATATGCAAATCTATTAATTATTTATCTAGTTCGTATGTTGAGGAGCGTATTAAAATTTTCTTATCAATTTTAAACTTTTGAAATAATTAATCTTCGGATTTAAATATAATATATATTATTTGCGCAAGTGAATCTCACTTGTTTATGTTATATAAGACTATGTTTTAACTATTTAGAAGTCAAATGTAACTTTGACATATATGTACGTATATATTGCATAGGAAAAAAAAAGACTACTATTATGATTTTGATCTATACCAATTTCATTGAAATTTGGCATTAGAAACTTAATTACCCTATGATTTTAGCTTAATTATTAATTTAATTAGTCTAATTTAGGTTAGATTAAGAGCCACAATCATCACGTAACCGAGGTGTTCATGAATTTGTCCAAACCGAAATATTAACAAAAGATTTTGTCTAGATTCAAGTTGTCACATAAAATCACTATTTAGATCATCCAAATTTATACATAGAGAGATTGATATTTATGCAAAAAAAAATTGATCTTCTTAAACATCTATATTAATAACAGTAAAACGCGTTAAACCGCGTCAAACTTAGACAAAATACGCGTTAAATCACGTCAAACTTGGACAAAATACTATGTCCAAAATGTGATATTTTTTAAATTTCATATTTTTATTCAAACTCTTTCAAATATCATCCACCTCCAAATTTAGATAAATGTCCTAAATTTTGGACAGATCTACGATGGTTTATCATGGGTGTCTTTCCTTCAAGACTCCAAATTGAGATGCACATGACATGTCTCCTTGGCTGATTGCTTGAGGACTGGGACGGGTGTGTTCATCTTTAATTTGGATCTTAATTTGATATTTTTTTTCTCATTTACTTCACATTGATTTGAAATTTTAATTAAAATGTTTTATCTTTAATTGAAAAAAATGCAACTACGTTAATCAACTAGGTGATTTTGATTAGACCCTAAGAGTGAAATTTGTAATTAACCATTCCTTTCTTTTTCACTTGAAAAACAATCAATTTCACAGCTAACAAATTAGCTATTTAAATACGTAATTGATAAATATAAAATTTTGTTGATCATTTTACTTTAACGGTATAAAATGTATTTACATGATGTTATATTTACCAAATTAAGTTTAAATATTTGAGCAAGTTTAATATCAAATACTTAGATATTTAGATATATATCTGATAAAATATAGTCTTTTTTATATAGCAAATTTAAAAATTCCAACAATATCATATAACAAACTCACTATATATTGCTATTTTTATTAGAAGTAATATATACTCTGCAAGTAAGTTAAGTAAGTTAAGAAACTGTCTTTTTTTTTCCTTTTTACTGTTTGTATCTAATTTTTTAATATACTTAAAGGGTATGTGTCATTATACTAACTCTGTTTGTAGTGTCTAAAAATTTCGATAATATGGTGTAAAATAATTTATCTTAATTTTATTAGGTAATGAGGTGACCTTTCCAAGTAAAATTGAGGGACTTTAGGGATAAGAATAAAGGTTAGCTCATAATATATATATATATATATATATGTATCTACATGTACATATATGCACACACATGTATACACGATATTTTAATTATACGGGTTAATTTAGCTGGTAAAGAGAGAAATTGCATTTATTTATCCATCGAGAATTAGGTTTCAATTTTTATGAAAATAATTTCAAAAATAAAATTTTTAGAGGATTTATAGAATTCGCAAGAGGCAAAATTTAGGAATATCCCTTTTTGTATTAGCAATAAATAAATAAATATATATATATATATAGCATTTATATCATGTCTAATTTCTTTATTTTAAAGACATCTCGGATTGAGTATTTTATAATTTTTGTGTAAAAGAAGTCATAATTTAAGGGTAGAAAAAAGATTACAAATGTTAGAATTCGAATTTTAAACTTATTAGATATCATCTTTTAAAAATGATCGTAAGAACTAATTGAACTGGATTTTAAATTCTATTTTGCAACTAATTTAGAATATGCCAGTATAATTTTTCAACCTTGTTGACTAAGTTGTGAGAGAAATTTCATTCAGCTCATGCATAGGAATTATGTGTAATCATTTAATAAAATTAACTAATGATTTAAAATGGCAACATGCAGAAAGGGTCCAAAATTCTCCCGAGTGGTAACATGGTGCTAGACTTGTTAATTTCTTACGAGATACGATTATATGATGCAATCATAATATAAAAAATAATTAAATAATAATAAAAATTAAAAAAGACATAAAATTTAAAACGAACACGATACTGAATATACGTATATCTTAAAATTTATATAAACATATAATATTTTAAAAATAATTATAACAAAAAATAAATATAATATTAATAAACATATTACTAAATCTATATCTTAGTTCATAATTCAAAAGGTAATTTTATCCATTTGATACCCGGGCCAATCACTCGGAGGTGGTGGAACGAGGGGCAGGGGCAGAGAACTGGCAAGGGCTTTTGCCCTCCTCCTTCCACCAAATTCTTGTTTTTCTTTCATTGTTTTTTTAACCCAACAACAGTATTAAAACTTATTTGACTCTCAAATAATTTATAATTTAACTTGAACCCACCAACATGAACATCTTGACCTCAGCCTTATGTGCAACCAAGCTTTTGAGTCAAGCCTATGAGATTAATAATTCGGATGGGCCTTAGCCTAGTGATGGAATCCAAAGCACCAATTTTGCATTATAAAGAGCGCAAATACCCCCCCCCCTAAAGTCAATTCTTTATTTCAAATTTTCAATCATGACTTTGGGTGGAACGTAAACAAGGGTCTTTTAGAATATTTTAATGGTTCAATTTCTGCCCTGGAAGATGGTTAGGCAGCCTGTGGGCTAAATTTAGAGTATCAAGTGGCTAATTCGTAAACCGGAGGGACTCTTAGGGTGGCAAGAAACTACATCACTATGGATGAAAAAAAAAATCAGATCTATCAATTATACCGATTTAATAAAAAATCACATGTATATTTAGTTGGTATCGTGTATAGAATCGAAATTTCATTGAACAAATAGAAAACAAGTTTAGATAGTAAAAATCAATTTATATATATTTATTACAAGTAATGAAATTTGAATCTTTTAACTTTTTAACTTTTTAACTTTAGTTTAAGATGGAAAGAAGACATGTTTATAGGTTGAGACAGAGCTCGAAATAAATTTGACATTCAAGCCCATTTAGGAATTTGACTCGACACTGCCTAATGGCCCAAATCATTGTATAAAATATAATAAAATATATTTTAAAAATATATTTATATTTATATTAATATATTTATATTTATATTTAAAATTAAAAAATTATTATTTAATTAAATAATTAATTATCAAGTTATTTTAAATCAAAAATATAATATGAAAACTCAAACTAAATTAAATGAAATTACTTAACTTGTAAATAAATTTAATTTTCACCTTTTTTAGATCTAGAGATTCACTCTATAGTAAGTGAATGCTTATTGCGGGATAGCTGCGAGAAGCTTTGGGCCTTGCGAGGATAGCCTATATGTCGCTTGCCCTTTGTCAAATGGGCGAGCAGGATGCAGCAAAGATTGACGGCCCAAAATGTTGTCCAAACGACGGTTTTTATGACTGCAAGCTTGAAAAGGTTTGATCATTTCATCCGCACCTCCCTGAAATTAGATTCAACAATTTGAATATGTGTATTATTTTTATATCATAATTTTTTTTTAAAATATTATATATTTATATAAAATTTAATAAGTTAAAATTTTTGACACATTCTATTACTTACATTAAATTTATATATTTTTTATATTATATTTTATATTATTTTTAATAATATTATATCGTATTTAAAATTATTCAATTAAAGAGGAAATGAACCCATCAACGAGGATGAATCTAGCAAGAAATGTGCTAAGGATTGCAATTGTTTAGGTTGCTTCTACAACCAGCAGACGATATCAAGCTGTTGGATTGCTTATGAACTCAAAAACGCTAACAAAATTGGCAAATTCAAGCCATGTGGGTTAACATCAACGCTCACAAAATACTAATAAGCCAGGCTTAATTTCCTTTCTACAATTTTGGCATTTTCTTGAATCAAATAAATTAAGGGAAAAATGGAATTGTAGGTTTTCATTTTGGGCC
>JBBYHO010000001.1:13777498-13793438 GCA_038382025.1 Adansonia gregorii | reverse complement strand
CCTTTCTACAATTTTGGCATTTTCTTGAATCAAATAAATTAAGGGAAAAATGGAATTGTAGGTTTTCATTTTGGGCCTTTGGGCCAATGGAATTTAATTTTATAAAGTACAACTTCAATCTTATTTAGGATTTATATTTAAGACACTAACAATGTATAAATTTATACATTATTAATAAATTAAATAATAATATTTTATTAAAAATTTTTAAAAATAAATATATATAATGTGGTATGATCTGATTTACTGATCGTATATATATACACACATTATCAGTACACCAAATATAAATTCATTGAAAATAATTCCAGTCACGAAGAGTTGT
The DNA here is from genome assembly GCA_038382025.1 of Adansonia gregorii. NCBI lineage: Eukaryota > Viridiplantae > Streptophyta > Magnoliopsida > Malvales > Malvaceae > Adansonia > Adansonia gregorii. Next base: position 13,793,113 of record JBBYHO010000001.1, on the reverse strand, counting down.
TTAAGTTTATAGAGATCGAAAACTTTATTTGTATGGTCTGCTGATCGTCCTTTCCTAAATTCAACATGATGATCCAATAAAACTTGTTTGGCGAAGATTGGATGTGATCTACAAAGATAGAAGGGGTCATAGGGAACCCGAAGTTGTATCTTCGATTGTGTTTCAAGACTTACTAGTGTATGATTCAAGGACAAACAAAGATAACCGTAAGGTTAAGTATTTATGTTTTCTTTTATTTATTCGAATCTTTGCTTCACATATTTATATATGGTTGTTGGGTGTTTATGAACTTGGCCAATTTAGATCAAATAATTAGTATATTGAATAAAATAAATATATACATATATATAGGTATGAAAACATTAATAATTTTGTAAATAAATGATAGTACTTGAACAAATAATCATGAAATAGATAAACAATTTATTTAATAAATAAAAATCGTAATTATTTATATAAAACAAAAATATATAAATACATAAAAATAAAGCCAAATATGTTTTAATATGCCATTTTTAATTTTTAAATATGATTATTATTTGATATAAAAAATTATTAATTTTATGAATCTTATTATCTTAGTATAACAATAGGAAAAGATATAAAGTAAAAATTTATATTTAATATTTTTTAATAATATTTTTTCTTCTTACCATATATATTCCATCTCATCTCCATTGCAATGAGATCTTTTTACACTAAAATACATGATTTAGGTCATGTTCGATGATGGCCACAAATAATATATATATATATGTATATTGTCATACATTTGCCTAAAATAGCAACATTTTCTCATTGTAATTTGATACTATTTGAATGTAGGATGGAATTAACTATAAAACTAATTTGAACATGCCAAAGCAATGTCAAATCAGCATGAGTGTATAAATAATTGAGTTTAATTTCCATTTAATTACATGAATTTTACTTTTTTAATAGGACAATTATTGTTTTAGTTGAATTTTTAAATATGTGATGAGAAGCTTTCCTCTCATTTAAATAATTATAAGTGATAATCTCCACTCAGTAATTAAGATGAGATCATTTATTGAGGTACTCACATTCGCATCAAAGTGAAAGAAACAAATAAAAATGCCTAATTTAAAGAAAATGTGAGGTCTAGTTGAAAGGCTACTAATACTAATAAATAAATATTGTAAAAGTTCAATATAAAGGAAAAATTATTCAACATATACATATATATATATATATGTATTTTATTATTATACAATACCATAAATTGAAGTATTCAACTTTGTTATGTCATCTTGAACTCAATCACCAAAATTGTTCATGATAATGACTAAAAATTTGCTTCTTACTTGATTCATTAATTAATAAAAGATGGTTCCAAGCACACTAGCCATGCCCTAAGCCCAAAAAGATGTTAAGTTCAATTTCTCATCTTCTAACCTAAAAATAAAAAAAAAAAAAAATTCAAAAAGAAGAGTGAAAAAGAGGAGAACTATTGACAATTTCTTGTTGAATATTTTCCAAATTAATAACATATTTTACTTGAAAAACTTGGGATATCTTGGGGTAGCAATACTTATTTTTCATAATTTTTTTTATATTATAAAACTTAAAATTTACTATTGAAAATATATAACGTTAATTCTTCATTCTTGAATTTAAATCTTTCTCTTTTTACATTTAAAAGTTAAGAATTAAATCATTATCGTCAAAATTAAAAATCTAACCTTTTATCAATAAATGCGAAATTTAAAAATTTTCTCTTTTATTATGGTGTTAGATATAAAAATAATAATAATTGTCTACGAAAGAGCGGAAATACAAAACCAAAATAATAAAGGGGCAATATATTTACCTTGATTTTCAAAGTAGTCCCTTTAAAAAAAAAGTGGGAGCCTGCTAGGTTCAATATATATGACCAAAATGCAGGCAATAATATTTCGAGCATCGACTTTTCATTAGCCTCCCATTATTAAGAAAAGTCAACCAATCACAAATAATACATTTTTCAAAAAAAAAAAAACTAAATGGAATCAAGATGCTTTCTAAAATCTTATTTACCAAATAATCAATAAATCTGATGAAGTTTCTAAAACTTCCATGTCCATTGAAGAAGATAAGTGCCATTCATTCCAATTTCTTTTTATATTAAAAAATGATTATTTTAGTATTTTTGTTCTTTTATTGAAATGAGGTTTAGAAATTTTTTTTTTGTAGTGTTTAGGTCGAATATTTTTCTTACCAATTTACGATTATATCAAACAAAATGTGAGCACGACACCGTCTAACACATTAATGAATTTGTATTCTAAAAATTAAACTGAACATTTTTAGAAAATAGTTTTTTACGTAAATAATCATAATATATATTTATTTTCTAGTATAGATTATTTTGAAATTAATTATAAAATTTACTTTTTTTGTTTGTTTTAAAAACTTGCCAACAGGCGAGATGGGGTTAAAGATGAGAATTCACCCTCTCAGTAGGCGAGTTTTGAATCAATTTGATTTACCTGTTGAGAACTCATCCCTTGTGAGGGCGAGTTCTCAACATAAAACAATATATGTTGGAAACTTACCTCTTAAGGGAGCTTGTCTAATCCAATAAACTCAATTTAATTTGATTTACTATTTAATTAATAAAAATAAAAATATTTTTATTTAAATTTATTAAAAATATAAAAATATTTTCAAAATGATTTTTGATTTTTTGAATAATAATCAAGCTTATAGGTCATGTTGGGCTTCAGTAATGGACTAAATCCTAATTTATAACCTCCATGACACTACAGCAATTTTGATTGAATAGTTTAATTCAAACCCACTTCATTTATGCCACAGATAAAATAATTACAATATGATACGATATAAAAATAAGTCTAAAAATATATAATACAAATTATTACGTATCAAAATTTATATAAATATAAAATATTTAAACACAATTATAATATAATAAAATAAATAAAAATGACACGAAATAAGTTACTATGTTTACCCACTTTTTCAGATGAGAAAATTTTAATTTTAATGATCATTGATTTATTTATTTTTCTTTTAGCTTTTTTTATTTATCAAAAAAGCAAAATACTAGTAGGACACGTCTAAATGTTGATACGGAAAGATCTTAATTGAATGCCAATGTGACGGAGAAATGCAACATATTAAAATTTGTTTGGATAAATATTCTCATTTTTTGTATTACATATTAAAACGAATTGGGTTTATGCATTGAATATTAGAGTTAAGGAGGTTTGGCTCGGTTTTTAAATTGGTCTTATTTTTTTTTTTTTTGCTCAAACTAGTTATTGATAATCAAATAAGCAAATCAATCAAAATATAATTGAATAAATCCAACATAAAATTGGACCAATCTCATACATGATGAGACTCAAACCTAAAATCTCAAATTCTTAAAGCCTTCTCTTTACCACTAAGCGAAAGCTTTATTAAAAAATGTTGAACAAACTTTGGAACTTAAGCTGATAAACTAACTCAAAAATATATTTAATTCAAATTATAAAATCTATTTCAAATCTTATTAATTTCCTACACTCAAGGAATTTTGTTTTGTGATCTATCCTAATTCTCTTATTATCCTTAGATAATTTTTTTTTTCAATCTAATTCAATTAACAATTAAAAAGCAATGAAGAACGAGTCTCTCTCCCTCTAAAAACTCTTAAAAATAGAAAAACTGAATTAACTGCCATTAGCCCAAAAATAGCTCAGTCCCTCCCTATAAATTTACCCATTTTTTCACAAGCTTAAACAACCCAAGCAAGAACCAAAGAGGCAAATAAAGAACAAATAAAACTAGAAATAAAAAGCGATGGCAAAAGCTTCCATGATCGCCCTTGTTTCCATGGCAATTTGCCTTTCGTCGTTCCTCAGCTTCGCCTATGCCGCCAAAGACAAGCTCTTCGTCGAGGGCAAAGTTTACTGCGACACTTGCCGTGTTGAGTTTGAGACCAAACTCAGTGAACCTATTAAAGGTACTATAATGTAAACTTTCATTAATTTCATCTTAATATGCATGCAAACATGATACCTAGGCTACCCGAATTCGGATGCATATCGGTTGTGATTATAATCATGTGCAATTCTTTTTTAAATTCATATAAAAAATTGATATTTTTGAGAAAATAAAAAATCCATGTAACAATACCGCCACAAGGAGTAGCTCAGTGACAAGATTTGAGCTTGAGACCTAAGCTTGTCTGGGTCCTAGGTTTGAGTTGCGCCGTTGAGATTATATCGTTAGACCATGATTCAAGGGCACCCCGACTTAAAGTGGGGGACAGCACGGATTGTAATTTCCTTGGAGCTAGTAAGGAGGGGTGGTCTCAAAGAATCCTACCTTCAAATTTTTGAGATAAAAAAATGTCCATGAAACATAGAATGAAACTGAAAATACTAAGTCAACTGGTTTCCAGAATTTTTTAATGTTCTGTATTTTATATTTATATTTGATATATATTTAAATTTAAGTAAGATGATATATTCTCTAAATATGTGAAAAATATAAAAAATTAAATTTATTGGATCGATGCTCACCCAAATCCGGGTAATATATCCCTTTTATCATCGGATCAAATTTACGTGAAACAAATGACAATACTATTCGTAAAGATTCGTTCAAATGCATCAAAGTTGGCTGAAAGAAGGTTTGGTATATCTTGGTGTGTGTGTGTGTGTGTGTGTGTTTTGCAGGCGCAACAGTGCAATTGGAATGCAGGAATCGCACAACCGATGTTATCCTGCACAGCGCAGAAGCAGTTACAGACGGATCAGGAATATACAGCATCGCAGTGGAAGGGGATCACGAGGACGAGATCTGCGAGGTCAGCGTGGTGAAGAGTCCCAGGGAAGATTGCAATGAATTCATGGAATCATGGAGGAAAGCCAGGGTCGTGCTCACCAGGAAAGACGGTGTCTGCGAGCCTGTTCGATTTGCCAACAGCCTTGGGTTCTTGAAGAAGGAAGCTGTTCCTGGATGTGCGAAAGTTCTTACAGACATGGGCTTCATTCCCCTTAACTAAGGAACAAATACAATAAAGTATAATATATGTTCACTTGGGTCGCAAAACATCAACTTTTGCCAATGTAATAAAATTTGACTAATCATGATTATTGTATTATTCATAATTTATTCAAAGTTCCATTAATAAGATTATGAAAAAAAAAAAAAGTTGTGTTCCATATTGTTGATGCTTGACTTTTTTTCCTCAAATAAATTATGCATGAACCATGAATGTCTAAGCATTTACGAGTTAAATTGAATCGTGATTCGAAAAAATTTTAAATTTTTTATTTAAATTTAAGTTTGACTCGACTTATTTTTTTAAAATACCTATATTTATAATTTATAATTAATAAAAATTAAAAAATATTTTTATATTAATATTTTTATATTTTATAATAAATTTAAATAAATTTTTTTAATTATTAAATATCAATTACAATTACAAATCAGATTAAAGCAATACGAATGGACAAAAATTATATCGAAGACCCAACGTAATTAGCCAGCCTGTGGACAAATTTCCTTGAAAGATGAAAAAAGGGGGGAAAAAAAAAAGATTTGAGCATGGACCAAATTAGTTTCACCGGAAAAGCGAAGACTTTGTTAGCTTTAGAGTAACGCAAGAATAGATCGATGGTACCAACTTTAATTCTATTTATATAAATAATGTCAAAGAAGGATAATAGTGACCAAAAAATAATAATTTCCCTCATAATTAATTTTTTTCAATTTAAAAGACACTTTAATTTGTTTGGATTTATAAACTAAAAATATAACATGAAAAAAAATATATAAAGGAAACTTGTTAAAATCATAGTTCTTAATTACTTTAGAAAAATATATAAACTCTTAATATTATAAAAGGATAATATGTAATTTGAATTTTAAATAATACAAGTTTGTCTCGAGTAATTTTTTTTTTTTCATTTTAACACACTGTCTCATTGATTAATTTATTAGTAAAATATTAAATATTTTATTTTTAAAGATCAATTTACTACTTTAATTATTTTTTAAAAAAAATCAGCTACAAATATTTATATATAAAAAAAATCATAATGATTAAGGGCAACAATTCACATAAGTGCTTAACATTACTTACTATAGCATTATTTTTTTTTAATGTAATATCAATGAAGCTTTGAGATTCTAAAATTAAAAATTCAAATATTGTCAATAATTTTATTTATTTATCATATTATTATTATTTAATTTCTTTATCTGTATTTGATTTATATTTATAAAAAATATTATATTTAATAGCTTAATAATATATAAATTTATAAATTATTATTGAATCAAATTATTTCCCTTCATTAAAGCAAAAAGAAAAACAAATAGAAAAGTTTATAACGTAGTTATTTATTTATGAAAGGAAAAGAAATAGTTAAAATAATTTTTAAAAAAATAAATTTTAGTATTTTATCTAAATAAATTGTTATAATATTTTTATACTTAAATAAAATATTAATTTTTAATTTACGTCTAAATAAGATTTTAACTTTAAGTTATGTTAAAATAAATTAATATTTAATTTATATTTAAATAAATTTTTAAAATAAATCAATTAGATTTATTTGAGTATAAATTAGAATTTATTTAAATAAATAAAAAATTATTTGAATAAAATAAAAATTAATAGTTAATTAATAAAAATTAAAGTAGTTTAGAATTATTTTTTTAGTATTTTAATTGGAAGAATAAAGTATATAAGGTGAGCAAAGGTCAAAATTAAATGCATTTTGGCAGAAAAATAATAATTTTTAAAAAAGCACCAAAGTTAAAGTTAAAAAGACCTTTTATACTTTCCCCTCTTTTAGTCTAAAATTTTCTTTCCCCATCTCTCAATTCCCCAAAACTGGTTGATTTCCCGTTTGATTCGCCAATCGATCCTCGCCAATGGCCAATAGTAATCTCCCTCGAAGAATCATTAAGGTTTATCTTTGGATCTCCCTCCGATCCTTCGCGATTTCTCCGATTTTTTGTTTGTTTCACGAGAAACCTCAATAATATCTTTTTTTTTTTAACTTTCTTTTCCATTGTCTGTTTTTCTGTTCTGGGTTTCTAGAGTTTGGTTTGATAGCTGAATCTGTTTATGGTTTTGATGAATAGAAAGCTTCAGTCAATTATTTTAAGATCGTCTTCGTAGAGTGAAGAAAGCACTTGTGTTTTTTTTTTGTTTGTTTGTGTGAATTTTTGTAAATTTTTGTTGCTTTAATTTTAATTTCTTTATCTTCGATCTAAACAGGAAACTCAGCGTCTCCTTAGTGAACCAGGTAAGAACTTTGCTTTTAATTTTTTTTCCCGTTTGCTTTTGTTTTGCTATTTTTTTTGGGGGAAATTATTTTTGAATTTTGTTTAGTATTGGGTGTTTTTATTTGGTATCTTAAATGTTATGAGTTTAATAACTTTGGGTTTCTTTTTCCTGTTATTATTTTTTTTTAAATACAGCACCTGGAATTAGTGCTTCACCATCAGAGGATAACATGCGATATTTCAATGTGATGATCCTTGGTCCCACACAGTCTCCATATGAAGGTAGTTGATTTTTTCATCTGATGTTTGTGAATAGTTTTGCTATGTGTTAGAAATGTAATAGTTTTCTATTGATTGTTTAATAGTTGGGTCTGGCTGATTTAAGTAAAAAAAAGTGACTCCATCAGCAATATTCAGTCATTAAAATGATCTCCATATGCTTAAAGTAGGAACTATTTTATGGACGTGCAGTGTTGATTTACTTAGTTTTCCTTTTTCCCTGTGGTTTTCAATCCTTTAAAAGGGAAAAATGGGCCCTATCTTGAAATTTAGGTCCAAGTAGCATGCTTTCACGTCTTATCCAGTGCGTAGTCAGGTTTTGGAAAGCAGTGTTGTCAACGCGTGTGCCTTTGGATTTGAAAACAAAAGCGCCTCATACCCTTTCGGGCGAGGCACATTTGATCAGGCACCCTCTTTTGCAGGCCGATCGGCATAAAAAATCCGCCTGATTGAATTTCTCTTTAGTTTGAATTTTTTTCACTAGGTATACCTTTACTAGTGAGAAAGGGGATAGTATCACACTCTCTACTTTTCGATATTTGAGTATTGAACAACAGACATGATATCTTAAGGAAATCATGCATATTGGCCAACAAAAGAAAATGCAAGTTTTGTAGATAACTTGGACCACTCTTTAGAGTTTATTATCATAATTATACATCTTAAACTTAGTTTACACACACAGATACACACAAAAACAAACTCATGCGTATATATTGAGCTTTTCATCAGCTAGGCAACTGCCTTTTTTGTGCCTTGCGCCTAAGGCAATATATGTGCACTAGAGCCCAGAGTGCACGTTGCACCCTTGACAACACTGTTGAAAAGTTGTTTTTGATAATATCTCATTGCTTTTTTGTTGTTTGTTTCATTCTGTAATTAATTTTGCAATTATTTATAGGATATGATGCATTTTCTTGTTTGGGATATTTTGTTTAGGAGGGGTTTTCAAGTTGGAACTATTTTTGCCTGAAGAATATCCCATGGCTGCTCCCAAGGTACTTGACTTTTCTGTATCTGTTCTTAATAATTAGCATTACCATCTTGTTTCTGTATCTGTTGTTGTATGCTTGATTGTTTTTCCTTTGATATATAATATTACTTGGCTTCATATGAAAAAGTTATTTACACAGGTTAAATATGATTTAGGGATGCTGTAGTTTGCATTTTAGAGAACTGTTTTTACTTTGTGGGACTGTTTTATCTGGCACGTTTTTAGTGTTAGTCCATCTACTTTCCATCACTCTTTGAGGTCTTCTTGGTGATTACAGAATATAGTTTACCTTGGGCTTGTTGGGATTCGTTCTACCTTCACTTGTTAAATTGTTTGTTAATTAGTGTTGAAGCAAACCTGAATCATATTATATAGATGCTTGGCGTACTTAAAAAATTTTTGGGTGCTCTCTCTCTTTCTCCAATAGACAACATTTATGTCCTTCAGTTTACGAATTGACTTATAATATAAATTATCCTATTATCTATGCACACAGTATCTTAAAAGCCTAAGTTCCATGAGCATTCATATCTCTTCCCTTCTTAGATCACTAATATCAAATTTTCTCCTAGCTCTTTAACTGGTTGGAGAAATTCATCTATAGTCATATGCGTTTCTATAATTCGCAGCTAGTTCATAATTTCCGGTTCACCAGAATTCATTTTCTTTTTTGTTATGGCAGAATTGAATGCCAGTTATGTATTATTTTCCATTTATGGTTCTATTTAACTATTTGCTTTAATGACATTCAAGATGAAAATGTTGATTGAAATTCAATGTTTAATAGTATGTGAATATACACTGGCTTTCTGAAAGTCCTTGCTTTGACATTATCACTGCCTTGGCCTCTACTACCTATGTAGCTGATTGTTTGCTCTGGGCTTGAAAGTCTTGCTTGGGTCGAACATTTATTCTTGTGGATGCCTTTGCATGTGATTAGTTGCCCAGAAACAAACCATTGTCGGTGGTAGGATCTAAATTGTGCTTGCTTTCCTAATTGGACTCTGTATGGTTGATATGATGGCATTTGAGACTTCGTTGTCTTGCATGCGATTGGTTTTCTGGTGATTGGACTTCATTGTTTAGTTCTCTTGTGCTAGTGGTTCATAGAATTGTTAACTGACAGTAATTGGCATTTCAGCATCAAATTATTGTTAGCTATTTGGAAATTTTGCATCATCCCAAGTTTTTTTTCCCCTTTCCGGTGTATTTTGTTTTTTTTATCCACCTTAACAAATTTGGTGTAACAGGTCCGGTTTCTTACGAAGATATATCATCCGAACATTGATAAGGTTGGCTCTACCTGTTCATTCTTTTGTCCTTATGTTTTATGGTGTGAAAGATTTGTTTTCTTGGCTCTTAAGGGTTGAGCTTTCTTGCAGCTTGGAAGAATATGCCTTGATATTCTCAAAGACAAGTGGAGTCCAGCTCTCCAGATCCGAACTGTACTTTTGAGGTATTATAAGTTTTTGTGAGATGTCAGTATAGGTATTATGTGGGGTGAGTATATCATGGCTCCTTGAAAACGACTTAAAACACATTGCATATTGTCTGAAAATTTTCTAAAAAATTAGGTATTACAAGTGAAGATGGCAGTTGAATATTTCTTTTCGACCACTGCCTTTTTTTTTTTTTTGGCTAAAAGACTTCACTGCTATTTCTAACACAAAAAAATATTAATACGTTAGGAAGGGTTTCATTTATGTCCAGGTTGAAGACATTATTATCTTTAGTAATGGCAACATCTCGAGTCTTCATTTTTCTCTAACTATCAATGTCCGACATCATGTCTAACGCATATCTGGACATGTTATTGGGGTATAATTTTCTGAGGACCCTCCAAATACATAAAAATCTAGAGAAAAATAGGACATACTACTGTCAGATACATGCCTGTGGTTGATACTTACACCCTAGTCTGAGTAACATAGTCTTGAGTTTTAGGTTAATACTGACTTCTTATTATTATTATTATTATTATTATTCCAGCATTCAAGCACTCTTGAGTGCTCCAAATCCTGATGATCCACTCTCTGAGAACATTGCTAAGCACTGGAAATCAAATGAGGCTGAAGCCGTCGAGACAGGTAATATCTGTTGTTGCAATCTTAGATCATTGGGATTGGTCGAACACTACTACAAATCAAGGCCGATTGTTATGATTGACTGTTCTTGATTTCCTTGACTATTTGCAGCTAAGGAATGGACCCGTTTATATGCGAGCGGCGCATAAATACGACTGGGGGAAACGTTTGCCCTCTTAAAATAACAATTTATGCCATGTAAGCTATTCAATGTCAATTTCATATGCAAAATTTGGAAGAACTAAATGTTTGGAAGAGTTTGATATTGGCAAAGCTTCCCGGTTGCTACGTGTTAAATCGTTTTCCCTTTGGAAGCTGTCTCTGAACTTGTATGATAATATAACATCGTTCTCTAAAACTCTCGAATGCTTAACTAAGGGATTATTCTCAAATATAGCCATCTCAGGTTAAGGTTGATGTGTTATTTATGTACCGTTTTCATTAAGAAACTGAGAATGCAATTGAGCCAAGTCGAGCCAAGCTGATCTCTCAAGTTATAAAAAGCTTGAGCTTGACTCGAGATTCGAGATTTGAAGTTTAGGTTGAGCTTAGTCGGGTTTTATTTTTAAAGTTCGAGCTTAATCCAAGATAAAATTTAAATTGATTTAAATTCCTTTGAGTAGGTTTGTTTGTCTAATTAAAAATGAATTTAATTTTCATATTTGACTCTAAATTTGTTTACTTGTGATTTGAGTTTGAATTGAGTTTTCTTGTTAATATTGATTAAAATTGAAAAATATATATTAAAAATAAAATTTTTATTAAATTTCTGAGTTACTTGAATTAAGTATTACGGTATTCTATTTTAGCTTGCACGATAGTTTGACCTATTGAACTCAATTCAATAACGATTGAGTTGAGTTTGAGTTGAATTCTGAGGAGCTGATAAGAACAAGTATTTGGTTTAAATTGAAACTAGATAGTACCAAAGATTCTTTATCAGAAAATGTAGGAATGGAGATGGATTAGATTTACGGTCCTAATATATTTTTGGGTAAGATCGGAATATATGTATATGTATATATATATAAACAAAGCCGGATTTGCAGCTACTAACATATAATACGAGGGAGGTATGCTCTGACGAGTATTGTTGAATATACAACGCTCTGGTCCATGAATTATATTTCAACTGTTTGTGTACGTGGCCGATGGTTCAAATTTTATATTTATTGAATATTTTTTGAAGATAATTTTATGAATTAAGTTTGAGTTTTTTAATATAACAAATTTTAACTCTTCATATACTATCGAACTTAATAAAGTGATACAAAAATTTAAATATAATTAATAGTATATATTTAATATATTTATCGTATTTTTATTTACATTATAGTGTTTATATTTACATAAATTGAATTAAAAAAATAGAATACGATATAAATTTATAAGGGTAAAGCTAGAAACTTGTCTTTCATTTCATGCTAGAGAACAAATTAACGGCTTTGAGTGCCCCCACAGCCCTTCTCTACTTATACCGTTTCTTGATGTCCAGTTTCTTTCACACCAGAAAAAAAAAACACTAAGAAAGAAAGCGTAGGGCGAAAACAATGAAGAAACAAATCTATTCAAGTATTTTGGTTCTGTTTTACTTTCTTCTCCTTTTGCTAAGTATTGAAGCTCAAACTTGCAAGCCTAATGGCAAGATAAGAGCAAAAAAGCCTCGATCAGGGCGATGTACCATCGAAGATGATCCCGATTGTTGCAAACAAGGCAAGCTTTACGCAACATATAAATGTTCACCACCGGTTTCCAACCATACGAAAGCAACATTAACTCTTAACAGCTTCGAAGCTGGCGGAGATGGTAGTGCCCCATCGAAATGCGACAATCAGTACCATTCGGATGGTAAACCTGTGGTGGCACTTTCAACAGGATGGTTCAACAAGAAAAAAAGGTGTCTCAAGTATATAAATATCCACGGCAACGAAAAGATCGTTAAGGCTAAGGTTGTCGATGAATGTGATTCGACAATGGGGTGCGATGCCGATCATGATTATTATCCCCCTTGTCATAACAACATTGTGGTTGCCTCACGAGCAGTTTGGAAGGCCTTGGGAGTGCCTTTAAACCAGTGGGGTGAAATGGAGATATACTGGTCTGACACTGATTGATTTTTATACTATCATCTTATGTCCATTTGTATTAGGCTAAAAGTTGTTTGTTTGGTTTGTAAGCCATGGATATATTATTCAGATTCAAATGACTATTAGATGTGAATATGTATCTATACATTTGAAGGATGGTACCTTATATTTATATCTGAATATGCTTAGGGCAATGTTAGACATGAATACTATAAAAAAATGAAGAGTTCGAGAGGCAGAGCAGTTTGTCTTAAAAACGTGTCAGTTTGTATTATCATTTATGTATTTGAAGCAATACAATAACTAATTTCTTTAACCTTTAGTCACCCTTTTCTTTAAAGTACTGATAAATATATCGTGAATCGAATGAGATAATTCGAAAAAGTTTCATTAATTTGTTCTGCCGAGTATTGTTTAAGGCCCTTAGCAATGATCTGACTGAACTTGGTTGACATGATGAACAGAATTGAAGTTTGAATTTATCTATTAACATAAAGCATCAGTTTGGGAAAACCTAAACAAAATTTGTTGATGTAATGGATTAGCTTACCACCTAGAACCGCATTCTTGCTAAACTGGTCCTGCAAAAGATTCAAGCTTTGTCTTGGAGTTGGAACAAACAAATGGTTTAATAGCTAGAAACATGTCAGGGTGCAACACAGACTTGTTTAAGAACAGGATAGTTTATCTAATTCGAAGTAGGTCAAATTAGACACAAATTTTTTATTCGGTTTGACTTGACTCAAATTACTGTATAATTAATAAAGTTTTTATTTAAATTTAACAATAAAAATATATAAATATTTCTATTCGGTAGTCCCAGCCACAACTTTGTAACAATGACCATACCAAAAGACAGATGAATCAATCAGGAGGATTATAACAGAGAATTAACTTCAAATTAGCGTTCTAGGGATAACAAATTAACAATTGTTTGGCTATATTCACGCTTGTCATCTCATATATTTTATGGTCTCACCATCACAATGTAAATTGAATTCTGTTTTAAAAGGTAATAACTTTAGTTATTTGAACTCATCATTTTCTTTAAAATTTTTGTAATCGACACATATTCATTTATAAGTACGAGAGTATAATCCTTTAAATATAAAAAAAATTTTTAAAAAATTAAATATACTTATATTAGATGCATAACTATATCCGACTTTACTCAATTCGCATAACATAGGTAATGCCACAAAATTGTCTTATTTTCCAGGAAAAAAAAAACACTTATCAGTTCATCTGTACAAATGACTGGAAGAAACACTATTGGAAGAAATTAAACGGAAATCCATTCATTGTGGTAATAAAAGTAGGTTAATCTCCTCAACCAGGTACTCAAGAATACTAATATGTCATTTTTCTAGTAAGTAAACGACTCCACCAAGTCATCTAGAGTGATAAAAAAACTTATCAAAAAAATAATTACCTCTCTTTTGTCTCTAAGTATGCAGTCCATGACAGATTTAAACTCCAAAAACCTTATTTTATCAAAATCAAATTACAAAAAGGGTAAGGCCAGAATTTGGTCTTAATTCATTGCTTATCACTATATATATCTTTTCTAGACTGCAAAATTTTCACATCAAAACATCAAAAAAGAAAAAAAAAAAAAAAAGGAGTGAAGCAAAAACAAATATGGAGAAGCAAATTTGTTCAAAAGTTTTAGTTCTTATTTGCTTTGCTTTTCTATTTGTGAGTATTGAAGCACAGAGTTGCAAGCCTAGTGGGAAGATTAGAGGCAAAAAACCTCCACCTGGGCAATGTAACACTGAGAATGACTCAGACTGTTGTAAACCAGGCAAGCTTTACACAACCTACAAATGTTCCCCACCTGTTTCAAGTCACACAAAGGCGACATTAACCCTCAACAGCTTTGAAGCCGGAGGCGACGGCGGTGGCCCGTCAGAATGTGACAACCAGTACCACTCTGATGATGAACCTGTTGTGGCACTTTCAACAGGGTGGTTCGACAATGAAAAAAGGTGCCTTAAGTATATCAATATCCATGGCAATGGAAAGAGTGTTAGAGCCAAGGTTGTGGATGAATGTGATTCGACAATGGGGTGCGATTCCGACCATGATTACCAGCCTCCTTGTGCTAACAACATTGTGGATGCCTCGAAAGCAGTTTGGAAAGCCTTGGGAGTTCCTGAAAGTCAGTGGGGTGGATTGGATATATATTGGTCTGATGCTGATGATTAATTTATCAAGTTACAATATATTTATATTTATGTCGGTTTGTATTAGAATAAACTTTCTTGTGTTTGCGTGTTAGGTCAGTATGCAATAGTATCAAATTTGTGAGAGTTTGTATTATGATATGTGTATTAATATTTAAATCAATATAATTACTTCTTATCTATATACGTAATTCAAATTTAGATAAGTGTTTTCTTCGTTAGTTCGTGTTATGTGAGCTTTTACTCTCATCTCATTTACCGGCTTTGGTTTCACAAGACAAGTGCGTATATTTTCGTCAACACCAGAGGAATTATTGACGTGTATATATATATATATATATATATATAAAGAAAATTTTCTAGAAAACGTTTGTATTTATCTTTGTTTGAAGGGCTTGGCTATTGATGGGAATACCATTTCTTGTTCTTGACCTTTACTTGGGAAAACTTGCTTGATTCACTTAGAAGTAGACTTGCTTAAGGGTCGAATTACCCGCTCGAGCCTGAAGGTCTGTCAAAAATTTGAAAGGGTTTGGACAAACATAATAGGCCCGAAAAATTAGCCTGGACAAAAAAATAAGCCCGATTAAAAAATGAACTGGGCTTTGGGTTCGACTTTCAAAGCCCGAGCCCGAGCCCGACCCGATTTACTATTATATTATGTTATATTATATTTATTTTTTATTTTATGTATTATGTAATTTTTATCATATAAACAATACATATAT